>JACEIK010004254.1:71204-81840 GCA_018107945.1 Datura stramonium
GTGGCATGTTTTGATTGTATTGTTTTGATGCTTGAAATGACTGTTGTATGGTGTTGCGATATTCTTTTTATGAGTTTAATGATAATGTGTGATGATTGTCCATTTTTCCGCATTCATAGTATAGATTTGTATTGCTTTCTTATTTTGGAGTCCTCTCAGGTTTTCTTGGGCATGGTTCTTTTTAGAGAGGCTTATTTTTAGTTGAATTAGGCAAATAAAGTAGTTAGAGTATCGTAGTGTGTGGGCCCAATGATAGATTGCTAGGAGACATTCTTAAAGGTACCAGTCTACACGTTGAGTCGTTCTTGATTGAATAAGATGTTTTTGACTTATGTGGCGGTGGCATTTGAGTTTATATCATGCTTGTATCATTCTTTGGAAAAATGTAAACTTTTGCCATAACTCTTTGGTATTGACATGTGTACTTCTGTTTTTGACATCTAATTTTTGTTGATTTTGATAATGAATCCCTAGTTGAGAGTAAAGTGTTTAGTCCATTGATATCCATATGCTATTGTCTGGTGAGGAAAATTTTGTTGGTTCACTTGTTGTGGTCACACCCTAGAACTTTCTTGGCTACTCCTGCTTGAGTTTAGGATTGACTATAGGTTGTACAGATGACTTAGGCCTTCATTGTGTTTCACAAGCCACATTTTCCTAAATGAGCCTACTAAATGATGCATGTATCCTTAGTCTCCCTTTAAGCCTATGACCCTTTTTCTTGATCAACTGAAATGAATGCAAAAACCAATTCTCAAGTTGACGCAAAAGGTGCAACTTGGGGGTGATAAGGTGGAAAATAAAGAAAAAGGGCATAAATAAGTTGTTTGATCATTGATGTTGGGCGTATTTATACGCCGTCTTGTCACATTTTACTCATCTTTCATTATGTTAAGAGAAGATTATCCTTATAAAATGCAATGTTCATAAATGTATTTGTTGAAAGTGCTAATAGATGTGTGTAGATGATTGTTGCAGGTAACATAAGGGAAAAATACTCAAAAAGGAGCAAGCAAGGAAAGTTCAAGGTGCAAGGTGTGAAGAAAGAAGAATTCGAAGAAAACTTGGCCTGGTGAATTGGGAGAAGTGGCACGCCAAGCCTCAGACTCAACATTAATTGTGCACTGGTTGATGCTATGGTTGAAGTGGTGCACCAAGCACTAAACTTCAGAGGAATTTTTAATTAACACCTTGGCGAACTGGGAAAAGTGGCGCACCAACACCTTAACTACAAAATTTTTTATCAACACCTTGATGAAGTGGCTGAACTGGTGTGCTAGGAGCCAAACATCAGAAGAAGTTCAAGCCAAGTTTGGCGCATCGGGTGAAGTAGCGTGCCAACCTCTATTTGGGAGATATTTTTCTGAGTCCAAAAGCTGAGTTACTTAAGGGTAAAAGGGAAATTTATTACCAAGCATATAAATACATCACTAGGGCATTTTTTAGGGGAGATGACCTTTTTGGGGGAAGAACAAGAGACAAGGAGTTCCATTTTCTTCTTAGTTTTTTCTTCATTACTATCCCGACCCAATTGGGCGGGTCGTGTGGGCACCTACACCGACTTTGAATCGATAGGAGAACGCTCCTTCTAATCAAATAAAATAATAACTACGGATCTCAAAAACATACACCATCCAATGTTTTCTTGAAATACTATTAAAATAAAAAGACAATACTCCCCAAAACCTTGACTCTCCCAATAATATAGTGTAGACAGGTACAAGAGATCTATTTAAAATACTGACAAGTAAAAAGACACAACTTCTCCTACGAAAGAAATGCAGAAGCTGATGCTGAGTATCGCCTCATCAATCATGAAACTGCAATTCACCTGCCACAACCTACACCCAAAAATGTGTAGCAAGAGTAGTATTTGTACACCACACGTATTGGTAGGCATCATTGGCCAACTATAATTAGCTTACGCAACAACATAAAATTAATATGCAATCAATAATTCAGTTTAAACAACCACTCAATAATTTACCAAGACAAAAACTTTACTATTTATTCACGACAATTATTTAACCATGTATCCGTATTTATCCTTCCAGCTTAGCCACAAAGGCTGGCCTGGACATTGTTTAGGCCTTGCTGTAGCGGTAACTTGACTGGTGTTGCGGTCTCGCCGCAAAGGAAATTCTCTCGCTGAAGCGGTACTGCCTAGGTAGTAACTCGACTTCGCGGGTAACCTTACTTCTTTCAACACCTCATCCATTATACAAGGATTAACATCATACAAAACTGTAGCAATACACTCAATAAAATATACACTTCAGAACTTTTCATCTTATCACAAACATTCAATTTATTCCCCCTTTTTATGAAACATTCTCCCAGTCAGGAGTAATCCAACAACGATACGTAAATCACATTTATTGAACATTTATACACATAAATATAAACTCATACCCAAATAAATTTCATCAAACATCAAGAACTTATAAAATAAGCATGACATGATTATGCGGCATATCACATGCACACAGAAGACACGGTAAATAAAACTGTCATCATTAATTTCATCATATCAAGTATTTGTACCCATATCAATGTCATACCTATCACTAAACTCAATGACACAACCATATGTATATCAAACATACCTGTACTGATCTCTGTCTCACAGTCGTATGTATATCATAACATACATGTACTGATCTCTACCACATTCATATCATTGGTAATGTTCTTGGAACACACCTCCGTCACATCACTATATACATGCTAGAGGGTCTTATTTCTGCCCTTCTAGTCATGACTTGTAGGGGACTCTAGAAATCCATGTACTGTACACCCAACCGTATGAATCATACCTTTCTATTTACTCATATCCGTACACCCAGCCGTATGAATATTTAGTCACACCTGTTTGTGTACCCATTCATACTGCTCGCCCGGATGCTTACCTCGGGCACGAGCCATTCATATCCAAGTACTCATACACATACAACTCTACTCGTCCGAATGCTCACCTCGGACACGAGCCTCTCATCTCAAGGTAAGGTACACCGACAATCTCATTCACGTTCACCACATGATAAGAATCTATTATCCCTTACTCATCAACATATGCAACATGATATCAACCAGTCAACTCGTATAATAACTCGGCAAACCCATTTATCAACCACAGATCCTCAACATAGTGTTTTATACATTATACTTCGTCAACTCAAGTGACAATTTAGAAAGAAGTAATAAATCAAAAACAAGAAACATATTTATCATGCAATTCCACTCAGTCAACTCAGGTGACCACTCAACAAGGTATATACATCAACAATCATCAGCACAGTTTATCAAGTATTTCATTTGGTCAGCACATATGACACCACATAACAACACATTGTTTATCTCAATTTCCATTAACTCTCACCATGAAAATTATCGCTTTGAGCTTCTCAAATATCATCTACAATCATATAAGCTATCAACATTATAATACACAATCAAGGCATGAAGGCCTATTAGCGATATCCACAACTCACCACTTTTACCAGTTATCTAATTTAAGAAGTGATTCTTCCTATACTGTTACTTATTAATTTATTAGTTAGTAATTATTAAACACGTAGTCCTGCCTCAATAAAAATTCACAACCAAGCCATCGCAAAGATATCATTCATAATTCTCCAGGCTAAATTTTCCAGTCCTCTTATTACCTTGGGATTCAGGTTCTTTCAACCTTATTAAACACCAAAAGTCTATGACTTTCCATCCTAAGGCAGTCTATTCGGGTCAATCTTCACCGCATTAGTATTTCAAATTTTTCTCCAAGTCAATTCATCAACACATAAGATTAATTAGATAAAATCGAGTAAAGTACTCAACCTAGTAAACTACGAATTCATACAATTACTTGTTCTTTCCTTACCTCAAATTTGTTTCTAGGCTAGTTAATTTACATCACCAATTCACCTGCTCATTCATAACATATAAAAGGGTACGAACAGGTTCACATAACCCCATACAATCAAGACTACTTGTCAAGGACATCACATTAAGAGTGCACTCCCCATTATTAATCATCAATTATGTTTCACTATCCACATGTTCTTGTAGTTCATATTGATACTTCACTTTTATAGTTACGTCACTACAAGTATTTCATCAAGTCATCATATTTTATGATCCTTCTGTCCTCATCGATTGTACATCAATAGTGCACACATATACGATTCACTAATTATAGTCTAACACAAGGGTAAGCCATAACCTACCTGAATCGTACAACTGGAATATGCAACTACTCTGTGGGAGATTTGCCTTTCATCAATGCCTCTGATGTTCAAAGTATAAAAATAAGATATTATGGAATCAATCAATAGGTTACTTCTTTGATTCAAGGGTTTGGTAACTCAACCCACTCCGTTCTACCTGTTGTTTATGGCCTAATTCGATAATCATAGGCTAAATTATCCTAACCCAAATCTAAAATGATCATTCAACCCTAGTTCATAATGTTTTTACTCCTCTAACCCTCTTAAAATAGTTTTTAAGGTTAGGGGTTTAAGATTCACCGAATTCACGGTCTCAAACTATCACCAAAACAATGTTCTATAATCACATTCACCCTAGAAAGTGTTAATTTACCACTTTTAGGCCTAGAAATCAACACCCAATTATTCTGATAACCCTAGCCCTAGTTTTCACAAACCTAGGGTTCTTAGCTAGAAATTCACCATTAGAGACTATCTTTAATTATAGGTGTTACAGAATCATAAGATGGAGGGATTAACAAGGAAATTTTACCTTGGAATAAGAAACTGATCTAGCCCTTGAAAATTTCCACCAGAGCTCTCAAGCTTCATTCCCTAGGATAATGGGGTGAAAACCCTCGAAATTCTAACTTAAACTGGCTTTTTGCCTCGTGTCGTCCACTGCAGCAGTCCTGCTACAGCGAAGGCTCGTTCACCACGGAGGTCTTAATGCCTACAAAAATTTTGGATCATTATGCCAATGTCATCGAGGATCTATAATGATCGGTCAGGTCATTACAATTACTCATTACTTTCGTTGGTTTTTCGAATGATTATGGTTTTACTCTTGAAGATGAGTGGCTAAACATCTTTAATCTAGGGCCTTGGCCGCAAGCTTGATAGTTGTAGTTTAAAGTTCATTTATTCTATACATTCAGATCTCCTTTTTAAGATTATTTATGCTTACTTGATTTAATATTTGTTCGTTAGTCTGATCACTTTTCGAATAAATTCTATTGGCTCATTAGTTAAACTCAAAAGAGGGAACGAATGAGGGTTAAAAGAGGCATATAGTAGGTTTCTATTCTTTGCCAAGATTTCGGGGAACTGATTTTGTTATTGTGGATAGGGATATACCCTGTAACCCTACTTAGTTGAATCAAGTATCTTCAACAGTCATCTAACAACCATAGGTATATACGTGTTAGGGTTAATGAGATAGTTCTTGACTATTCAGAAGAATAAGTTGAGAAATGAGTTTGTAACATGAAACAATAGTATTTGGAAGATTTAGTTTAGTGTAATTGAACCCTAAATCTCAACCTGAAAGTGATATTTCTAAGACCTTGGATCATAATCATTATTTGAATCACAACTTTCTTGCAAACAAATTTTTATTAGACTTAAGATATACTTTAAGTTTTAGTATAAAGTACACTCAAAACTCTTGGAAAAATATAATTCTATTTTTCTTGAATAGTGAAATAAGGATTCAAACTAAATAATTAATCTGACAAGTCTCTGTGTGTACGATATCTGGACTTCACTGTCCTATATTACTTGATTACTACGTACACTTGCATGTGTGCTTGGAAACATCAAGTTTTTGGCGCCATTGTCGGGGACTTGAATATGGATTAATTGATTTTGGTTGGAATTATTATTCCACTATTCAGTATTTTATACTGGTTGTTGGTTGTTGCATATTTCAGGTATTATTTGTTCAATGTATGCTCGAAGTCAAGGACAACCCTTGGCTAACTTTGAGCCTAAAATAGAGAGATCGTTTCATCGGTTAGCAGTAATGGAAGAGAACAATGAGCGAAATGTTCCAACAACCCAGAATGGATTCCAGTACTAAACTTTGCTAGGCCGAAGTTGGAGAATGCTTTCTAAAGCAATCATCAAGCTAGCCATCATTGGAAACTTTGAATTAAAGGAGGTAATCAGGCAGTTGGTTCAAAGCACTTGTCAATATTAGGGTAAGCCGCATTAGGATCCCCACAAGCATTTGATGACATTTGTGGGACTGAGTGAGAATTTTCATTACCAAAATTTTTTTGATCAGTATGTTAAGCTCATTTTGTTCCTATTTTCATTGATTGGAGAGGCAAAAGAATGGATTTAGAATGAACCAACAGGGTCCATCACCACTTGGGAATCTTTCCAGTAAGTTCATAAATAAGTTTTTCTCTTCGAGGAGAACAAAGGAGTTGAGAGGAAAGATCTCAAGGTTTATTCAGAAGGATAGTGAAAACTTAGCTCAGTACTAGGAGAGATATAGAGGATATTTGTAAGATTTTCCTCATCATATGCAGCGAAAGGAGATCATTGAGCATAATTTCATAAAGGAACTGAAGTTAGAGACTAAGATTCTAATTGATGCTACTGCACATGGACATATACTATCCAAAAGCTATGATGAGATAGAAGCTCTATTGAATCTCTTATCAGCTGGGAATCAAGATTATCAAGAATCAGGCAGAGGTTCCGTAGCAACAAAGGTTCCATGGAAACTTGAGGTTGATGGTGTGGCTACGATTCACTCAGATATCAATCAGTTGTTGAATGTGATTAGCACGTTAGTGACTACACCAGTGGTAAATCAGGTTTAGCAAGTTTAGACTCCACCTACATCATGTGAGGCGTGTGGATAAAATCATGTTTATTTTGGTTGTTCGCTAAACCTAGAATCTATCTATTATGTGGGGAAACAAGGTCACAGTAGAGTATTTCAAGGGAATAGTTATATGCAGGGGTACAGGAATGCAGTTAATCCTCCACAGGGAGGACATCATAACTTTCAGACACCCCCTAATAACTTTCATAGAAATTAGGAATAACAACCTAACAGTTCATTAGAGGAGACAATGAAGCAATGGGTGGGTAAGCAGACTCAAATTGTTAAAGAGATGCAGAAGTTGATTCATGAGTTGGAGAGGCAATTGGGCCAGTTGGCAATTCAGCAGACAACTAGACCTCAGGGGGCACTTCCAAGTAATATAGAGAAAAATACCAAGGAGGATGTAAGCGCAATTTCTTTGCCTAGTGGAAAAGAGTTGGGTGAAGTAATACCTAGAGATAGTAAAGTACAGGCAGAATAAGTTGCAGAATCAAAGTAGGAAGTTGGTGATTCAAGTCATTCACAACCAAATGCAGTAGAAATCAGACCACCTCCTCTATTTCCGTGGAGATTTAGAAAGCAAAAATAGGATGCATCGTGGAAAAAATGTTTAGATATCTTGAAGCAGGTGCACGTAAATCTACCATTGGTAGAGTTATTGTAGGAGGCTCTGAAGTACGCCAATGTTATACCCAGAAGCCCAAAAATCAGACCTGGGAGTTGAAACGGAGAAAAACTAAAATTCTGCACCAGGTCACATAACGGGTCGTTAGGTGAGCCGTGAGGAGAGACCACGAGTGATGAAGTGACTCGTGGTCAAGAAAGGAATTGGCATGGCCTAGGGAAGACCACAGGCATGACCACGAGTCGTGGTCAGACCACACGACTCGTGAGGTCACCCGTGGCCTGTACTGGGTGCTTGGCTAGTAGTTGGGCGGTGGAGATCACGAGTGGTGACCACGAGTCGTGGTTAGCCACCACAATTTGTGGCGTCCCCTGATGATTTTGGGCAGCGTACATCACGACTCAAGGCCACGAGTCGTGGATAGTGAGGAAGAATCGTTGGGTCCCTCACTGAAATTGAATTTTATGAAAAACTAATGATTTACTAGTGGGCTTTTATGTTTTATAAATCTCATTATATTCTATGGATTTTGATTAGGTTTTACAATGTATTTTCACTTATAAAATTATCGATTTCAATTTCTATTAAATTAAGCTTATCTAAGCATGATCCATGACAAGTCGATTTAATCTTTGCTTCAATTGATAATATTTAGAAGCCCAACATAATTTATGATTCGAATATAAATTTATTCAATTACCCATTATGATTTGATGATTTTCAAGTTATATGCATGATCTATGAGTATGCATGAAACCTATGATTGACGAATTATGTTTTTGCCGACTCACGGGCCTTATGGCATGATTAGTTCATGTTTGTACAAGAAGGTTTATGATTATCATGATTTAACTAGCCTATGAACTCATGCATGTTATTCTATGAGCACTATATATTTTTTGGGAGTAGTATCGAACACCGAGTAGTTTCGGGGCCCAGGTTCTGTCCCGGATCTCATAAACTACGTGCACACCATAGGTATGTGGGGACCTTCTTTGTGACTGTTCCCGGCCTAATGGATCTTTTCATGGTGATATAACACTTTCATTGTTCTACCCTTTGCAAGGTAGGAATGGCCTCCCAACTAGATTTACAAGTCGGACTTAATGTGTGCTCATATGGGGTACGTCGGTTAAGAGAATCTTCCACTGTTCCTCATGATTTATGCATGTCTATGATTATGTTTATTGGCTTAAGTTATGTTCAATACGGCTTTCATTTTATAATTATGATTTTGATTTTATTATGAATGTTTTGTAAAACCTTGAGCCCTATGATATGTTATGTTACGATATTTATGATATGAGCATGATGTCCTACTCTTATGCTGTTTTATGAGACTTCACACGTTTTAATGTCCGTTTTACTTACCTTTCATACTTGGTACATTCCATGTTCTGACCGCATACTTTCTATGATGTATCATCTTATGATACAGGTTCCAGCTCTCAGGCTCATACTCATATCTAGATCATATCAGAGTGCACTTTCATCTTATTGGTGAGTCCTCATATTCTGAGGGTCGTTTGACAGACATTCATGCTATTTTTATGTTTCAGTACTTGTTCAGGTTAGTTTGGGTGTTGTCCCATCAACCCATCGTATGTAGTAGAGGCTTTCAGACAATGTACAGTACTCAACTTTTGCATGTCTAAAAAAATCTATTTGTTATGATATGTTATGATTATGCTTACATTTCCACTATGCCATGTGGTTAATATTCCACTTATCATTAATGAAGTTAGATGTATGCTTATGCCATGGGACCTCTTGGGGTTCCCTATCCCGTGTTACGATTCGGGCCTCCGTTCGGGTCGTGACAAAATTGGTATAAGAGCCATAGGTTTTGAAGTTTCCTAGGGTTTCTTAAAGCCGCGTTAAGTAGAGTCTTTTTCATGGGTGTGAAGCGCGCCACACTTATGACGAAGAGGCTACGAGACGTTTAGGAATTGTTTCCTTCTTTCATGATCTATGTCATGCAGTGAAAAGTTTTCCCTATCCTTCTAATTTGTGCTATTCGCATTTTCAGAATCATTCCTTCGTGCCGAGTTAATGTCAGAAGAAATGGAAATGGAAATGATCATAAGGGTGCCAATGGTGACAGGCATCAGCCAGCTTGACCCGTTCACGAGGAGCATGCACCAGAGCCAGCTGCCCACGCTGAGTTTAGGGCAGCGATTCAGATGCTGGTACAAGCCATTGTTGCCCAGATTCATAATCAAAAAGTGGTGTATTACCCTTAGAACCCCCAAATGCGGTGGCTGCTAAGGTGAGGGATTTCTTGAGGATGAGCCCTCTTGAGTTCTTAGGGTCGAAGTTAGATGAGGATCCACTTGATTTAACCAAGGAGATTCTGAAGATCACCCAGGTTAAGGGGGTAAACAATAGAGAGTATGTTGACTTGGTCTCTTATCAGCTAAAGGGGGTGGCTCACATATGGTTCAAGAAATGGAGGGATGCTAGGCAAGTGGGTATAGGCCCTATAGGCTGGGAAGAGTTTCACGCGACATTCTTGGATCGATTTTTCCCTCGAAAGATGAGGGAGCTCAAAGCAGCTAAGTTTTTTAATTTGAAACAAGGTGACATGTCCATGCAGGAGTATTCATTGGAGTTCACCCGTCTATCCAAGTATGCCCCAGAGTTGGTGGTGGATCAGAGGGCTCGAGTGAGTCTTTTTGTGCATGGGGTGGCTGATTATCTAGATAAGGATTGCAGGATCTCCATGTTGCATCGGGATATCAACTTTCCTCGCATTGTGCTACATTCTCAGCAGATGGATTTGGTATATCGGAGGCAGAGAGAGGCCAATAGGGCCAGGACCGACAACTACGATACTTCTCAGGTCAGGTCAGGGGGTGGACAGCATCAGTAATCCCAGCATAGGTCTATTACTCCAGCCCCATCATTGGTCAACACGCCATCTAGATTCTGAAGGGATCGGAGGAGCAGGGCTTCAGAGTCGAGAGGCCAGGGTAGCATGCAAGTGGAGCGCACTTTCCCAGTTTATACGGGGTGTGAAAAGAATCACCCCAGGAGGTGCCTAGTTGGCTCGGGTGCTTGTTTCGGGTGTAGCAAGCCCGGACACAGTGTTACACCCCGTAAATTCTTGACATGTAGATGGCCTATTCGCATGTTGGTTAAGAGTTTTAGAATGCCATACATTCTAGAAAAAGGCCCGGGGAAAGA
>JACEIK010004254.1:84648-95555 GCA_018107945.1 Datura stramonium
AAAGCTTCTAATTATGTTGTTTATATTTAGATGTATTCAGTTGCTTTGCATACTCGGTACCAGTGGTACTGACGCCCGTTTGGGGCGCTGCATTACTTGCTTGCAGGTACTCTTAGACGAGGAGCCGATCCCTCGTGATTCCAGCCAGCTCATTGAGTCATCAGCTCCTGTCATCCAGAGCTAGACATCTAGAGGTCTATTTCCTTTCTTTTGTTATACAGTACGGGTAGGTCGGGGCCCTGTCCCGACAATTTTATCAGTATTCATAGAGGCTTGCAAATTGTGTATATACATCTCCTTGTGGTTAGTTGTGCTGGTCGTGTGGGGCCGTGCATATGCTTAGCTGTTTAGTGTTATTGATTGTGTTGGCCGTGTGAGGCCGTATTCAGATAGTAGTGGTGACCTTGCCGGTCACGTAGATGTGTAGTAATCATTATGTTGAGTTAGAGATAACTAGACAGCATGGTGGCCTTATCGGCCCGCATAGGTTTCCCTATAAGAGTAGGATTTTGGTTAGCTGATGTTACAGGACAGGTGGCTATAGGCCCAGTCAGACGGAGGCTGTATTTATAGCCGTTATATAGCCCGTTGATTCCAGGAATCTGAGATAGAGCCAGCCAGGCACTAGAGGTGCTTAGGCTCAGTAGTTTAGCAGTCCAGGTCCTAATAAGGCACCAGGTGCCAGTCATACCCCCCAAGGCGGGGCGTGACACACAGACTCAGAGATTTCCCTTCGGCTAAATCAAGGGTCGGTGGAGCCCATGCACCAACATCCAGTTCCGTCACTCCAGTGGTACGTCGCCCTCAGCAAGGTGCCTCGACCAGTTTAGCCGGTGGTCAGCATCAAAATAGGTTTTATGCCTTGGCGTCTCGTCAGGAGTAGGAGATCTCCCCGGATGTGGTCACCGGTATGTTGCGTGTTTTTCATATTGGTGTTTATTATTTGCTAGACTTGAGAGCTACTCTGTCTTTTGTGACTCCTTATATTGCTATTAGCTTTGGAGTTAGTCCAGAGATTCTGTCAGAACCATTCTGAGTCTCCACTCTGGTTGGTGATTTAGTTGTAGCTAGGCGGGTGTATAGAGGTTTCCCCATTATAGTATTGCATAAGGTCACCTCCGCGGACTTAGTAGACTTAGCTATGACTGACTTTGACATTATTCTAGGCATGGACTGGTTGTTTTCATGTTATGCTTCTATTAATTGTAGAACACGTGCAGTGGAGTTTTGTTTTTCTGGTGAGTCAATCTTAGAATGGAATGGTAGTTCGGCTGCACCAGCAGGTCAGTTTATTTCATATCTTAAGGCTAGGAAGATGATTTCTAAGGTTGCATGTACCGTTTAGTCAGGGTTAAGGATGTCGAGTCCTCGACCCCGACCATCCAATCAGTTCCGGTTGTGTGTGAATATCCAGAGGTCTTTCTCAATGATTTTCCAAGTGTTCCTCCTGAGAGGGAAATTTATTTTGGTATTGACCTTTACCCAATACGTAACCTACCTATATTCCTCCTTACAGGATGGCTCTAGCCGAGCTAAAGGAATTGAAGGATCAGTTGAAGGACCTGTTAGATAAAGGCTTTATCAGACCGAGCAAATCTCCATGGGGTGCACCAACGCTCTTTGTCAAAAAGAAGGATGGTTCTCTTCGCATGTGTATTGACTATTGACTATTAAACAAAGTCATCATTAAGAATAGGTACCCTCTTCCCTGGATCGATTATTTGTTTGATCAACTTTAGGGTGCCAAATGTTTCTCAAAGATAGACCTCAAGTCCGGGTATCATCAACTTAGGATTCGAGAGAGTGATATTCCAAAGACAGCCTTCAGGACATGGTATGGTCATTATGAGTTTGTAGTTATGTCTTTTGGACTAACAAATGCTCCTACAACTTTTATGGACCTAATGAACAGGGTGTTCAAGCCATATCTAAAATGTTCGTTATTGTGTTCATTGATGATATCCTTATATACTCTCGGAGCGGGGAGGAGAATGACGCTCATTTGAGAGTAGTGCTGCATACTCTCAAGGATCTCCAATTGTATGCAAAGATCTGCAAGTGTGAGTTTTGGTTGAACTCGGTAACATTTCTGGGCCACGTGGTATAAAGAGAAGGTATAAAGGTAGTTTCTCAGAAAATAGAGGCAGTGAAGAACCAGCCTAGACCAGTGAGTCCTTCAGATATTCGGAGTTTCTTGGGCCTAGTAGGCTACTACCGGAGGTTTGTTGAGGGCTTTTCATCAATTGCAGCCCCATTGACCAAGTTGACTCAGAAAAAGGTAAAGTTTCAATGGTCGGAGGCTTGTGAGAAGAGCTTCCAAGAACTGAAGACTCAATTCACTACCGCACCAGTATTGACCCTACCTGAGGGTACGAATGGTTTTGTTGTGTATTGTGATTCTTCAAGAATCAGACTCGGGTGTGTATTGATGTAGCGGTGAAAGGTAATAGCATATGCCTCTAGATAGCTAAAGATCCATGAGAAGAATTACCCAGCCCATGATCTAGAGTTGGCAGCGGTGGTGTTCGCCTTGAAGATATGGCGACATTACTTAAATGGGGTCCATGTGGATGTTTTTACTGATAACGTCCAAAATATATTCTTAGGTCAAAGAATATGCATGGTTGTTGTATCAAAACAAGTAACCCGATGAGTGCCGGGGTCGAATCCCATGAGGACTAGGGAGTGATGAATTCAAGCGTCGATTGAGAAATTGATATTAGCTTGCACCATATAGATTTAACATTAAAAAAAGGAAAATGGGGGGAATAAACTTTGTAGAGAATTACACAAGTTACTTTAGTGAACTAAAAGTAAAAGGATTAACTAAGTTGTTGACAATAGTGCAAAATACTAGAGGTGCAGTGTTGATGAAATACTAACTAGATCAGGATAGGCCAGGTCATCTCATAAGTTCAACAAGTATAAATAATCTCAGGAAATAGGTAGCCTAAGCTTCCCAGCCTATTGATTTGGATCAGCAACTTCACTATTCCTAGTTATTATCTGCTAATTAGGAAGGAGAAAGTAATTTCAGCTATTACTAGCTTTATTTTACAATCTCTTATCCATACCCACTACTAGATTCCCTTCCAATACTTAATTATTCTCTCCCAAGAAACAATCAAGAAAGTATAGATAGACCCATATCATCATCAATGGATCTTCATTAATATATTTAAGGAAATCCAACAGATTTACACTTAATTAAACATCATGAACTTGACTCTAGCAATACCCAATCCAATTAAGTGTTCATCATCACACACCTATAGTTAATGATTTTAGCTACTCATAGTTAAGAAATTCAAAAACATAATCATCAATAACATCAGTGAATTTAATAAGAAGAGTGGATAAATCAGAAACACAATTATCCTTCACTACAATTAAAACTTAATAATATTAAAGGAGAAAATAGGGCAGAGTATCTTCTACAAATTTCAATCAAAATCCCTTTATCAGCTAAGAGATTGTCTTCAACTAAAAGAGGAAATAATGATGTTATGTGTACTTGGCTTTTCTCTCTAACTCTCTATCTTCTTCCTCTCTCTTCTCTTTTGCAGAGTACTTCTCTTTCTATTTATACCCTGAAAAGTAGGGTACTTTTCCTTCTTTTTTCAGCAATAGACAGTTATACCCTTAAAAACATCATTGTGAAACTGGTGAAGGTACCAACGGTTCGCCGATGAAATCCATGAACCGCCGGATACTTTCTTTTCTTTTGCATTCATTTCTAGTGAACTTCGGCGATACAGCCAGCGTTTCGTCGATCCAATTTGTGAACCGCCGGATCTTCAATGCCAATTCCAGAATTTTTTGAGTGTCATTCAACGACTGCACCGGTGTCGCCGCTGGTGACTCATGAACCGCTGGTAGCATTCCTCCCTTTAGGCAGTGACCTTCAACTTTTAACCGACGTTTCACCGGATAACACCTGAAATTTGCCGCTTATACTCATTTCCTCCTTTTTACTCCATTTTTGTTCTTTTCTTCAAACTTAGGCATCTGCACACAACAAAAGAAAAAAGGGCATAAAATCCACATAATCAACTTGGGAACTAGACAAAAACTTAGGTTTTAGAGTCTAATGAGTTGGTAAATTACCAACTCATCAAACCCCCAAACTTGAATCATTGCTTGTCCTCAAGTAATGCAGTATTTCAACTATTGAGGAAAATGTCACATTTCTTTACAATTAGACTTCGCCGATCACCTGGACTATGACAACCCAAAAATACTCACCATACTCACCGAAAAGAGAAGGAAATACCCAAAAGACCAAAATAATGAAGATGTTTCAGATAGGCAACAACTTTTTATCCAGTAAAGTTGCAAGGAATCATTAATCACATAAGGGAATTTCTCAACCAAGTAACACACATAGCATCTCAAGTTGTAATCACTGAAAATTCATAGCTTGCCTTGGAGTTTGAACTCCTTGTTCTCTGTCCATATGAACTCTAAATGATCTTGCATCCCTAAAAGGAATGATGCCACTCACCCGATATAAGGATACCTATTCTCTTAGTTCTTTGATCATTTGAATGCATACCAGGGATTAATTGGAAGAGACACTCACACTCACTCTCCCAAAAGATATCTTCATGCATACACTTGACCCATAGGCTTGCCCTTCATGTATTTCGCCACTAACGTAGAGTAGATGCACCTAGAATCATTTAGGACTTGCGGGCTAGATGTAGGCTTAAGGCCAGGGTAGGATGAACATTTGGCTATAGTGACTAGATCCTCCCTAATGCTTTTCGTGACATGCCTTACAACAATTTTGCTCACTCAACCTTCTTTTCATTTTTCTTCTTGCTGTTGCCTTCTATTTCTTTAATACTCTCCCTTATAACCCCTCTTTTTCTTCCACTACTAACCTTATTACCTCAAGAGGGAACACCAATTCACACAAATAGTTATTTTTTTTATTCATCTTTTTGCACACTTTGACAAAAGGTGATGTTCCCTTCACACTATGATTCTTGTCTTTCCCCCTTGCTTTTCATACCCCCAAACTTAGGCTCTTGCCTCATTTTCCATACTTGTTTTTCTCACTCCCTTCTTCTTAGGCCTTGAGCCTTACTTCAACACGTATCTTGTAATTATCATTTAGGGAGAATGGGGCCAAAAGAGGTATTAAGAATGGTCTTAAGGCTTGTAATATGGTTGCCAAGGAAAGGTTTTAAGGCTCAAAATTGGCTAACAAGGATTAATGATCATGGAGGGTGTATGGTTGAAGTGGCTAGACAACTGAGGGCTTAAACTCATTTTCTTGGTGCCACTACATCTAGGATTTCTCCTTGAATCATATTTAGGGCAAGTTCTAGACAAGATGTAATGCACAATATTCACAAAAATATCCTCGCCACACAAAGCATCAACCTTATAGGGTCTACAAGAGTCATTTTCCCAAAAAAAACATCACATTAGGACATCAAGCAAGCAAACATCATAAGTCAAGCAGGGAATTTACAATGTACAACCAAGATTACTATGCTACGGTATCAACATTTGCCCATTATTTTCATCTTCATTTCCTTGTTTTCACATTCTCATTTCAACACAAGAAAAATTTTAGTTGGTACCTTTTAAAACAACTTCACAATAAACTCAAAGTGACATGGCATTTCCCTTAAGAATGTTGCCACTCAATCCATCATCGGGAAAAGACAACCCAGTTCAACAAAAAAAATAACTAAAATAAAATAAAAAAGCTTCTCCTTGGGAAAGAACCGTGGTCAAAAGAAAACCCTAGGGCTTTAATTTCTATCCTACTATTTACAATGGCGAAAAACAAACACAATTTGGGGGTCATATCATTCTAGATTTTCAAAAGTTGATTCTTAAAACCAAAGACCCCATTTAGTCACTAAGTACCATTCACAAAAAGAAACAAACCAAGTCATTCATTCATTCATAAAACAAACATGCCTGACAAGGGAAATCATCAATCACAATAGCTCGACAAAGGCTAGACTTGCTAAAACTCAAATTAGAAAAACATCAAAAAAAATTTTAAAAAAATAGATCTCCTCCTATCAACAACACTCATCCCTTCCCCCACTTCAAATCATACATTGTCCCCAATGTAAATATGCAAAAAGAACAACGGGAGAAGGGACAAGGAACTCCCTAAACAGGTCACTCGTCTACATCATCAGCCTCAGCGTCACCACCATCACCTCTGTTGGATCACCAAGCCCAGCAAAATTGTCGCCCAGAACATCAAACAAGTCATTAATTGGCCCCCGAGTGAAGACGGAGCAGCCATTGTAGCATCCAAAGCACTCATGTTGGGCTCTTCGACTGAAGTCCAACTTTTCCACTCCTGCACCTCAATTCAGAGGGTCATGATTGCCCCTTCTACTGCATCCACCCTCTTACACAAAGTGGCGACATTCTCGTACAATGATTTGAGCTCCTTCTTGATTGTTTTGGCAATGAGTGTCAGGAGGCTCTTAGCCAAACATTGAAGCTGGTTTTCGTGCGAGTTTTTCATCTCCATAAGGCGATGGAGACCACTTGACTGAGAAGATTGGGGAGGTGGAGAAACTCTTTGCTAGGGCATGTCACCCGATGCTTGGCCTGACATGTCAGGCTGGGGCACATTGGATTCGGGGGCGATTGGAGATTGGGCTGACCCGTGGGAGAGGGCTTCTTCTTGTACACCGAAGGCTTGCAGGCGCTTCCATTTCATTGCTGGTGCCTCAGTTTCTCTCTTACTATCAATGGTAATCACTCCTAGAGCAAAGGAAGGAGTCTCTTCCAGAAAAAGAGGCACTCCAGCTACTTCACAAAGTTGGGAGATCAAAACAACATATGGCATGGAAGTGCTGGACTGCCGAGCCTTCTTCTTCATCTGTTGAGCTACAATTTTGCCAAAGTTGATGGGGACCCCCGACATTATGCAAGAAATCAGGATGGCTGCCTCCATAGTGACCCGCTGCTCATTCTTGGATGGGATGATGCGAGAACAAATAAAGTCCAGCCATAGCTTGGCCTCAAACTTCAAATCATGGCGAGAGATTTTTCCACCCATGGAGGCCCAGAGAGGAGTATCAACAGTAATAATGCAAGCCACCCACGCATACTGGTCCTTCATATTAGCCACCCATGCCATGTACTCCGTAGCAGAGTCTATTTTATCTTCCCAAAACAGATAATTTATAGTAGCCGGAGTGATATCAACTTCCACCCCACGAATCATCACCGAAGGCAAGCAGGCAAACTCATCCACTTTACCCCGATGTTGCATGCTCTCTTGGAGGGACTGATATGAGGCATAGAACTATGTGATAAGGCTGGGTAGTATGGTGGCAAAGGGTTTGAAAATGCATGCCATTGCCGGTGGGTGAACTGCTCGGTGATATTAGGGAAATCACCTTTCAACCCAGCCATGTCAAACCTCTTCTCTACCGTGATAGAGCATCCCTAGAAGATGACATAGTGTTCATTCATATTCGGAACATAGAGAATGATGGTTTCCTTCATGTTGGCTCTTGGTGGAGCAACATTTGCTTTGCCTTT
Source organism: Datura stramonium (assembly GCA_018107945.1). Taxonomy (NCBI): domain Eukaryota; kingdom Viridiplantae; phylum Streptophyta; class Magnoliopsida; order Solanales; family Solanaceae; genus Datura; species Datura stramonium. The sequence goes on from JACEIK010004254.1 coordinate 92,185, forward strand.
GCCCTTGCTAGCAGATGAAGTAGGGGCTATTCCTTTGTCGGTGTTCCTGGAGGATGACATGATTTGTGTTTCTACAAGAGGTATGTTAGTGACAAGACATTGAAGTAGAATTTACAAGAACAATAACTAGTCTAAAGAAGAACTGAGAAGCAAAGGAAAATCAAAAATTCATTCAAAGAGTAGGTGGTACCAGCGGACAATCGGTTGTTTGCCGAAGACAATTCGCGAGCCGCCGACTGGCCGCTGATGCTTAACAGATCACTGGGGAAAATCAAGCCATTTTCAGTGATTCAAGCGGCGTTTTTCTGGTCACGTTTCGCGAACCGTTGAAGTAGCGCTGGATTCACTCAGTAGCCAGGATCAATTTTAGAGTGAACCGGCGCCCTAAGCGGCATTTTTCCAAATTTGATCGGCGAATTGCCGGCCCTTGTTGTCCCAAATTACGACTTATTACTCACAAACACCCATTAACACACATTAACAACAAACATAATACCAGCAACTATACTCCATTTACATATATTTATGACGTTTAGCCCTTAAGATTGGCGTCACCCAGTCTATCAACCAGAAAAACATTGTGCTGAATGTAAATGGGTTACTCAGACTTCACCCTTTTCATAATTTCATCACAAAAACTCATATCCACTCCATTTACAAGTATGACACATTCAAGATTTCAATGAGGAATGGAAGTGAAATATTACTCCTACAAAGTCAGTTACCAACACTAAAATTAAAGCAGGGGCAAGAGAAAATTTACCAAATTGGAAGAATATTTTCACACTCTGTTACAATCCAAAATAACAAAATCAACCGGGAGAATGAACTTGTCCACTTGCACCAGTACATCTCTAGCACCCCCACTGGTCTTCTGATTGACCTATCTGCCATTAGTAGCCGCATCAATGTTGGTTTCATGCTTCCGAGGCCTAATATCTTAAAAATGAGCAGAGGCATCAGATTTATACTTGCACCGAGATCAAATAGAGCTTCTTAAACACACAAATCCCAATCGTGCATAGAATTGTAAAAGCTCTTGGATCTTCCCTTTTTGAGGCAAGGTTGCTCATCTTACCATACTACAATGGTGCATTTTCTCTTTATTTTCAGCATCAATCACCTTCTTCTTTTTCAATACGTCTTTCATAAACTTGGCATAACCGGGCATTTGGATCAAAGCGTCCACTAATGGTATGTTTATGGACAACTTGCTAAACATGTCAACAAACTTCTTAAACTGATCCTCCTTCTTTTTCTTGGTAAGCCATTGTGTATACGGTGGTGGGATTCTTGATTCAGCCCTATCATCAACTGGGGCCTTCATGCCCGCCTCTTTATCATCAACTTGAATGTGGATCTTATCATCCTTTTCCTCTGTTTCTTCCTTAATGTTTTCTTCATTCTTCAGAGTCATTGGCATTTTATCAACCTCATCTTCATCAACTACTTTCAGGCTTTCCACCTCACTAGGCTTTCCCGGGGCATCTACAATCCTCTTGCCACTTCTAGTGACAATAGCCATGCATTGTCCATCTTTCTCCAGATTAGGCATTGTGTTACTAGGTAATGTTTCCTTCATTCTAGGGTTCATTTGGACGATAGGTGATTCATTTGAGCTTCCAAATGCTTGATGGATTCCGAGTGTGAACTTACTATTTGAGAGAGGTTAGACACCTCCCCTCTTAATTCTTTCACCCCACTATCAGTCGACTCCACCTTCTTCAAAACTCTTGAGAGAATTTCTTCAATTTTTGAGCTACCCACATCACTTACTCCTAGCTGGTTTTGAGGATTTCGAACCTTAGGAGGTGGAATGTATGGATTTGCACTTCGATGGTAATGATCACCTTCTTGGTTTAGCTCTCTATTGCTCCGCTTCTCATTCCTTTTGGGCCATCCTTGCTATTCACGATTTCTCCACCCTTGGTTATCATCCTTTGGGCACCACGGGCCTTGGTTTTCTCCTTGGAAGCCAGGTCGAGGCCCTCCCATTTGGTTACCCATATATTGGCATTCTTCGTCATATCTTCATGGTGAAAGATCTCTTTCATATTGCAGGGGACCTTGCATTCCTACAACATTTACCACCTTTAGACCTGCTCCCAGCACATGCTTGGTCATCAATTCTAATTGTTTCATCATATTGGCAAGAGTCTCATCCCGCTCATCATCCTTTTTTTGCAACTCCGCCGCCAATGCACTTGAGCTGATCTCATGAGTAGACACACTTGTCTCCCTTGTGTGCCAAGCCTTGTTGGTCTTTGTCATTTGGTCAAGGAGAGCTTTGGCTAACCCTTATGTTTGGTCCATAATTGATCCCCTAGCTAGGTTGTTGGGAACAGATTTGTTGATTGAATCAAGGGCCTATAGAAGCTTTGGAGAAGCACTCCATCTGGTAATCCATGATTTGGGAAAAGAGTAACCTTATTTTTAAACCTTAACCATGCCTCATGCAAAGGCTCTCCTTGTTCTTGTCGGAAGTTTGTGATATCATCCCTCAGTTGTAACAACTTTGAGGGAGGGAAAAAATGATCTAGGAAAGCCTCGGTTAACTCTTGCCACGAAGTAATACACCCTGATAGAAGTTCCTCCAGTCACATTGTTGCTTCCCCGTCAATGAGAAAGGGAAGAGTCTCAACCTGATTGACTCTTGACTAATGTTTGTGATGTTGAAGGGCTGGTAAATTTCTAAGAAATTCCTCAAGTGCCGATTTGCATCTTCACTTGGTTTGCTGCCGAAAAGCCCTTTCATCTGAAATAAGTGCAACATGGTGCTAATAACACGGAACACCGCATTCCCTATTGTCGATGGTAGGCGAATGGCTCCTGCAACTTCCGGCATCACTGGATTATCTTCTTCAAGTTCCATGTTCTCCTCCACTAAGCTATCTCCTGCTTGGGAGTGATGGCTCATGAGGTGGTGAGATCCTAAAAACACAACAGTAAATCAAATTTAACAATCAATCACTAGATTATCAAGCGTTAGTCCCCGAAAATGGCGCCATTTTTGATAATGTCCAAAATATATTCTTAAGTTAAAGAATATACACGGTCGTTGTATCAAAACAAGTAACCCAACGAGTGCCGGGGTCGAATCCCACGAGGACTAGGGAGTGATGAGTTCAAGCGTCGATTGAGAAATTTATATTAGCTTGCACCATATAGATTTAAATAAAAACAAGGAAAATGGGGGGAATAAACTTTGCAGAGAAATACACAAGTTACTTTAGTGAACTAAAAGTAAAGGGATCAGCTAAGTTGTTAACAATAGTGCGAAATACTAGAGGTGTGGTGTAGATGAAATACTAACTAGATCGGGATAGGCCAGGTCATCTCATAAGTTCAACAAGTGTAAATAATCTCAGGAA
>JACEIK010004254.1:95637-111821 GCA_018107945.1 Datura stramonium
CAGCAACTTCACTATTCTTAGCTATTAGATTCTAATTAGGAAGGAGAAAGTAATTTCAACTATTACTAGCTTAATTTTACAATCTCTTATCCATACCCACTTCTAGATTCCCTTCCAATACTTAATTATTCTCTCCCGAGCAACAATCAAGCAAGTATAGATAGACCCATATCATCATTAATGGATCTTCATTAATAGATTGAAGGGAATCCAATAGATTTACACTTAATTGAAGATTATGAAGTTGACTCTAGCAATATCCAATCCAATTAAGTATTCATCATCACACACCTGTAGTTAATGATTTTAGCTACTCATAGTTAAGAAATTCAAAAACATATTCATCAATAGCATCAGTGAATTTAATAAGAAGAGTAGATAAATCAAAAACACAATTATCCTTCACTACAACTAAAACTTAATAGTATCAAAGGAGAAAATAGAGCATAGTATCTTCTACAAATTTCAATCAAAACCACTTTATCAGCTAAGAGATTGTCTTCAGTTAAAAGAGGAAATAATGATGTGATGTGTACTTGGATTTTCTCTCTAATTCTCTATATTCTTCCTCTCTCCTCTTCTCTTTTCCAGAGTACTTCTCTTTCTATTTATACCTTGAAAATTAGGGTACTTTTCTTTCCTTTTTCAGCAATGGACAGTTATATCCTTAAAACCATCATTCTGAAACCGGTGAAGGTACCGGTGGTTCACCGATGAAATCCGTGAGCCGCATGATACTTGCTCTTGTTATGCATTCATTTCTAGTGAACTTCGGTGGTTCACCCGGCATTTCTCCTATGCCAATCTGTGAACCGCCGGATCTTCAATGCTAATTCCAGATTCTTGAGTGTCATTCGGCGACTGCACTGGCTTCTGCCACTGGTGACTGGTGAACAGCCAGTAGCATTCCTCCCTTTAGGTAGTGACCTTCAGCTTTTAACCGGCGTTTCATCGGTTAACACCTGTGATTCGCCGCTTATACTCATTTCCTCCTTTTTACTCCATTTTTGTTTTTTCTTCAAACTTAGGCATCTGAACACAATAAAAGCAAAAAAGGCATAAAATCCACATAGTCAACTCGAGAACTAGAAAAAAACTCAGGTTTTAGAGTCTTATGAGTTGGTAAATTACCAACTCATCATTTACGGACCATAAGAGTTTACAATATGTGTTCACACAGAAAGACCTCAATTTACGACAAAGAAGGTGGTTAGAGCTACTCAAAGACTATGATATGAGTGTTCTTTACCTTCCGGGTAAGGCTAATGTTGTGGAAGATGCACTTAGTAGGCTCTCGATGGAAAGCGTAACCCATGTGGAAGAAGGAAAGAAAGAGCTGGTGAAAGATGTTCATCATCTCGCTAGGTTAGGACCGAGGTTGGTTAAATCTATCAATGGTGTTGTTGTTGTGCAAAGAGGATCCGAATCATCCTCGGTGGCTGATGTGAAATCTATACAAGATGAGGACCCGATCTTGATAAAGTTAAAACAAGTCGTTCGAAGTTTGAAGGTAGTGGTTTTCTCACAAGGGGGAGATGGTGTGCTTCGGTACCAGGGTCGGCTGTGTCCTAGATGTGGATGATTTAAGGAGCCGGATAATGCATGAGGTACATGGGACCAAGTACTCTATCTATCCGGGATCCACCAAGATGTATCGTGATTTATGATAAATCTATTGGTGGGACAACATGAAAAAGGATATTGCACAATTCGTAGCCAGATTCCTAAACTGCCAGCAAGTAAAGGTTGAACATCAAAGGCCGGGAGGAGTACTTCAGGATATCAACATTTCTACCTGGAAGTGGGAAGAAATTAATATGGATTTCATAACAGGATTACCTCGTACTCATCAATAATATGATTCCAATTGGGTGGTGGTAGACATATTGACCAAGGCTGCACAGTTCCTACTGGTTAAGAACATAGACTAGTAGATGATTATGCTAAATTGTATATCTGAGAGTTGGTACGACTACATGGAGTTCCGTTGTCTGTTACTTCGAATAGAGGTACTCAGTTTACCTCCCAGTTTTGGCGGTCTTTTCAGAAGGGGCTTGGGACTTAGGTTAAGCTTAGCATAGCCTTTCATCCACACATGGATGGTCAAGCGGAACGAACAATCCAGACCCTCGAGGCATATTGAGAGCATGTGTTATGGACTATAAAGGTAGTTGGGATGATCACTTTCCACTGATCGAGTTTGCTTACAATAACAGCTATCACTCCAGTATACAAATGGAACCGTTCAAGGCTCTTTATGGGCGGAGATGTAGATCGCCCATTGGATGGTTTGAGGTTGGTGAGGCAGCTTTGATAGGGAAAAATTCAGTTCATGAGTCTATGGTGAAGGTTCAGTTGATAAGGGACAGGCTAAAAACTGCACAGAGTTGTCAAAAGTCATATGCTGATGTGAGGAGGAGGGATTTGGAGTTTGAGGTGGATGATTGGGTATTTATGAAGGTATCTCCCTTGAAGGGAGTCATACAGATTAGAAAGAAAGGAAAACTCAGTCCCTGTTATGTTGGTCCCTACCGGGTTATGAGAACAGTTGGTAAGGTAGCGTATGAGTTAGACTTACCCTTAGAGTTATCTTCCGTGCATCCTGTGTTTCATGTGTCTCTTTTGAAGAAATGTTTGGGAGACCCGGCCCAAGTAGTCTCGGTGGACAGCGTTGGTGTAAGGGATAGCCTCAGCTATGAGGAAGTTCCCGTTGAAATATTGGATTGTCAGCTTCGGAGGTTGAGGAACAAGGAAGTAGCTTCTGTAAAGGTGTTATGGAGGAATCAACATGTTGCGGGAGCTACGTGGGAAGCCGAAGCGAATATGATGGATAATTACCCACATCTATTCTCTACCGACTCTATGTCAGTTTGAAGTGTCAGATTTGACCAAAAACTTTAGTTAGTTTCATGTTCAGTTCATGCACGCTAGTTTCTTCTATGAATATGGGTGTGTATGTGATTTGCGAATTCAGTTCAACTATATGTTTTGAATTAGAGGTAGTCATTCCGTCAGTTTTCGATTTAAATGATCAGTATTTGATAATGATAATTGCGTATCTTTGCTTTTCTGTATGTTTTCCAACATTCGAGGATGAATGTTCCCAAGGGGGAGATATTATTATACCCCTGAAGCCTAAAGATCAGACCTAGGAGTTGAAACGGAGAACCACTGAAATTCTACACTAGGTCACATAACGGGTCGTTAGGTGACCCGTGAGGAGAGACCACGAGTCGTGAAGTGAGTCGTGGTCAAGAAAGGAATTGGCAAGGCCTGGGGAAGACCACGAGAGTGACCACGATTCATGGCCAGACCACATGACTCGTGAGGTCACCCGTGGCCTGGACTGGGTGCTTGACTAGTTGTTTGGGCAATGGGGACCACAAGTCGTGGTCAGCCACCATGATTCGTGGGGTCCCCTAATGATTTTGGGAAGTGTACATCACGAATCAAGGCCATGAGTCATAGCCAGTGGGGACGAATCTTTTGGTCCCTCCTTGGGACCCCCTGTCAATTAATTTTCTGTGAATTAGTAAGGGCCTTTTTATAATCCTAAGTTCTTAAAGCCTAAACTATGTCGTTTTAGCCTATAAAAGGTGGGTTTTAGAGGGGAAAAACTATCCTAAGTCTTCATTCATGCATGCAAGAGAATAGAGAGGTGATCAAAGGGTGATTCAAGATTTTCTTATTCAATTCCTTTCAATTTCTTTTATGGGCATTCAAGGGAGAGTAAGATTCATCTATCTTCAGGTATGTAAGGTTACGAATGGGTGCTTTCATTCACACCCATGCCCAATCACTACAAATTTATGAAACATCTATCGAAAATCTATTTGGGTTTTGAAAACAAATTTTATGAAAACCTAATGATTTACTAGTGGGCTTTTATGTTTTATAAATCTCATTATATTCTATGTATTTTGATTAGGTTTTACAATGTATTTTCACTTATAAAATTATTGATTTCAATTTTTATTAAATTAAGCTTATCTAAGCATGATCCAAGATAAGTCGATTTTATGATCTTTGCTTCAATTGATAATATTTTCAAGCCCAACATGATTTATGATTCGAATATGAATTTATTCAATTACCCATTATGATTTGAAGAGTTTCAAGTTATATATATGATTTATGAGTATGGATGAAACCTATGAGTCACGAATTATGTTTTTGCTGACTCACGGGCCTTATGGCATGGTTAGTTCATGTATGTACAAGAAGTTTTATGATTATCATGATATAACTAGCCTATGAACTCATGCATGTTATACTATGAGCACTATATATTTTTTGGGAGTAGTATCGAACATCGAGTAGGTTCGGGGCCCAGGTTCTGTCCCGGATCTCATAAACTACGTGCCACCGTAGGTATGTGGGGACCTCCTTTGTGACTGTTCCCGGCCTAATGTCCCTTTTCATGGTGATATCACACTTTCACGGTTCTACCCTTGGCAAGGTACGAACAGCCTCCCGACTAGGTTTACAAGTCGAACTTCATGTGTGCTCATATGGGTATGTCGGTAAGAGAATCTCTCACTGTTCCTCATGATTTATTCATGTATATGATTATGTATATTGGATCAAGTTATGTTCAACACGTCTTTCCTCTTATAATTATGATATCGATTGTACTATGAATGTTTTGAAAACCTTAAGCCCTATGATATGTTATGTTATGATATTTAGGATATGAGCATGATGTCCTACTCTTATGCTGTTTTATGAGCCTTCACACATTTTAATGTCCGTTTTACTTACCTTGCATACTCGGTACATTCCATGTACTTCCCGCATACTTTCTATGTTATATCGTGTTATGATAGAAGTTTCGGCTCTCAGGCTCATCCTCATATCTAGATCATATCAGAGTGCACTTTCATCTTATTGGTGAGTCCTCATGTTCTGAGGGCCGTTTGATAGACATTCTTGCTATTTTTTTGTTTCAGTACTTGTTCGAGTTAGTTGGGGTGTTTTCCCATCAACCCATCATATGTAGTAGAGGCTTTCAGACAATGTGAAGTACTCAGCTTGTGTATGTCTAAGTAAATCCGTTTGTTATGATATGTCATGATTATACTTACATTTCTGCTATGCCATGTGGTTAGTCTTTCACTTATCATGTGAAGTTAGACGTATGCTTATTCCATGGGTCTACTTGGGACCTCTCGGGGTTCCCTGTCCCATGTTATGATCCGGGCCTCCGTTCGGGTCGTGACAGCCAAATATACTAAGGATATTGTGGCTACTAAAAGAAGGCTCATAGAGTTTGAGACTGTGGCTCTTATAGAGGAGCGTAGTTCCCGAGTGTGAAACAAGATTCCACCAAAGTTGAAGAATCCCAGAACTTTCATTATTCCAGCCATCATTGGAAATAGAGAGGTTGACTCAACATTATGTAATTTTGGTGCAAGCATTAATATCATGCCTGCATTGTTTTTCAAAATATTAGGGTTTGGAGAACCATGTCCCACTATAGTGACGGTGTAGTTGGAAGACATGTTAATCACTTATCCTAATAGTATTATTGAAGATGTGCTTATTAAAGTGGGACCATTCATCATAGCAGTGACCTTTATTATCCTTGACTATGATGCTGATGAAGAAGCGCCTATTATTTTAGAGAGAGGATTCTTGGCTACAATAGATGCAGTTTTATGAGTGAAGTCAGGGAAGATGTCAATGATAGTGAATCATCAGGAAGCAGTATTTGAAGTATTCATGGAAGCACAATTGCAATCCTATTATGAGGATTTAAATACCATTATGATGGTAGAGCTTTAAATGTTTGAGGAAGCATTAGAGTAGTATTTATCACGTGATGACCCATTGGGGAGAGCTTTGGTATATGAGAAGGAACATGTAGACAGTTCAGAGCCAACATAAAAGAGATAAGCAGTTCCGTTTTTATGCATAAAGTATTATTAAAAGAAGGTGCCAGAACCAGTGCAGAACACCATTGGATATTGAACCCAATTATGAAGGAAGTGGTAAAGAAGAAAGTGATAAAGTGGCTGGATACAGGAGTCATCTATTCAATTTCAAAAAATTACTAGGTGACCGCAGTTTAGTGTGTCCCAAAAAAGGGTTGAATGACAGTGGTACGAAATGAGAGAGATAAATCGTTACCTCAGAGAATAGTCACATAGTGGAGGATTTATATTGATTAGTGCAAGCTTAATACATCAACCATGAAGGATCATTTCACATTGCCTTTCCTAGATTAGATGTTGGGCAAGTTAGCTGGGCGTGACTACTATTGCTTTATGGATGGTACTCTGGGTACAATCAATTCATGATCGCCCAGGAGGATCTGGAGAAGACCACTTTCATTTTCCCTTTCGGTACTTTTGCATTTTGAAGGATTCCATTTTGGAATGTGTAATGCACCAGAGACATTCTAGAGGTGTATGATGGCCATTTTCACTAACATGGTGGAAATGTTTGTTGAAGTGTTCATGGTTGATTTTTCAGTCTATGGAAGTGATTTTGATGATTGTTTGAAGCATTGAGATGTTGTGCTAGCTTGGTATGAGGAGACCAATCTTGTGCTAAATTGGGAAAAGTGCCATTTTATGGTACATGAAGGAATAGTTCTGGACCACAAGATCTCAAAAGCTAGTATTGAAGTTGCCTGAGCTATGATTGAAGCCATTGAGAAGCTGCCACCTCCTGTTTCTGTAAAAGAGGTGCGTAGTTTTTTGGTACACGCTAGCTTCTACAGGAGGTTCATTTAGGTCTTCTCCAAGAGAGCCAACCTAATGTGTAGGCTTTTGGAAAAAGATGTTATGTTTTCTTTCGATGAAGATCTGTACAAGCCTTCAAGGTTTTGAAGGAAAAGTTAGTAACAACTCCAATTGTTATTGCTCCAAATTGGTCATTACCATTCATTATATGTGTGATGCCAGTGATTTTGCTGTAGGAGTTGTTTTGGGACAAAATAGAGAGGAATATATTTTAGACCTTTTATTATGCAAGTAAATCACTAAATGCAGCTTAGAAAAACTACACCATGACTAAAAAGGAGTTGTTGGCTATGGTATTTGCTTTTAATAAATTCAACACTTATCTACTGAGGACAAAGGTGATGGTATACTATAACAACCCAAAAATCCCTAAGACTAGCCCCTAGATTTAAAACTTGACCATACAGAAAAACTGGGAAAAAGATCCTCAGTACAAATAACAGTACGACTCGTACGATCATGATATGAGTTGTACCAGGACTCGTAGAAGGAGGATTAGAGAAACAACAAGTATAACCATGAAACCATGACTGAATGTCAGGATTCATACTACCTTGGTACGGATAGTACTAATAGTCATGAGATGAGTTTTAGAGAAGCGTTCAGGGAATTTTGAGAAACCACGAGCCATGGTACGACTCATGGTATGAATGTACAGATCGTTTTAAGATCCTATGTGATGGACTTCAGAGAATGGTTTAGGGCAGGGTCTCTAACCACGATTGTCACTATGGATCGTATGATCCTAGTACAACTCGTAGGTTTGGTCATACCACTAGACGGTTGGTGTTGGGAATATTTTTATGCACATTTGCCATGTTTTTACCCATATTTAATCATGTTTTGAGTTTATAATCCTTAATTTATGCTTAAATTCATATGTGTTTTTTCTATGCGCTAACACCCAATTTGAGTTGATTTGAGCTAGAAACTAGGGAAAATGGGCTCAAAATGATGCAAGAAATGAAGATTTGAGGATATGATGAGTCTGGTGTTATGGATAGCGCCCAACACCAAGTCCCAAACTTCAGAGAGAAAATCTTAGTCTGGTGCGCCGCACCAGCCCTCAAACTTCAGAGAATTTCACTTCAAAAATTTTGTGAGATGAAGGGCAACATGCCAGACCCTTTTTGGAGCTTAAATTGGTGGAAATTTGTTTAAGTCTATGGCGAGATAGGAGGGACGGCGCGCCAGAGCCATTCCATGATGAAAAATGCTGATTTTTAGCCAAGACTTGAAGAGCAGAAGTGTCATTTGAAGGCTCATCTAGAATATAAGCCTTAGGTCATTTGTTACGTAGTTTTTGACTTCTTGGAGTAGTTTTGGACTTCTTTGAAGTAGTCTCTACTAGTTTTTATTCCATAGTTCATTCATGAATGTTTGTAAGCCGTTTGGAAGGAGGACAAAGTTCTACAACTAGGTTTTCTCTTCTTTACTTCGTATTTTCGCATGATGATGACTAAGTATTTGTTTTTACTCTTGTCTATGAGTGGCGAAACTCATGTTCTAGGGTTATGTCCATGGTGAATGGTTGATTGTTGAAAAGACTAAATAAACTTAGTTTTGATTATTCTTTATGGTTGTTAGTATTTATTTGTGTTAATTTATTATTTATGAGATTGATCACCTTGTAAGTAATCTGTTGGCTTTCGATTGAACTTGGGAAATGGAATCGAAAGGGTTAAAAATAAATATAGTACGGTAATTCAAAGACCCTTCAACCCATTGGTGATAGGATAGAAGTTATTGTTGAGGATAGGGATATATCCTTCATCCCTGTTTAGTTGAAATACAAGTATGCATAATCGTCGTTTCATTGTTCTCCTGCGACCACAAGGATATAGGTGTTAGGGTTCATGAAATAGTTCTTGGATACTAGAGATAGTGGCAAGAAATGGGATAGTACCTTGCAACTAACAACCGTAGGAAGAATCATGCTAGTTTTATTACATCTGGAAAACTCAACCTGAAACCAACCAAGTTCCATTACCCTAGTCTGTCATCATTATTGAAATAAAATCAAGCTTGCATTCATTTTAGTTAATTTTTTTATTTGAAGTTTTAGTAGTTTAATTTTCCAAACCAATCTTCATTTTACTTATTTCGTAGATTAGTGAAATCAAAGTACAATCTTATAATGATTAAATTGACAAGTCCCTGTGGGTACGGTATTTGGACTTAACAATCCTATATTACTTGAAGACCACATGCGCTTTTTTGCCCTTGGGTGACATCAAGTTTTTGGCGCCGTTACCGGGGACTTGAATATTGTTTAATCATTTGTAGGTTAGAATTTCATTTCACTAGTCTATATTGTACATTTGTTTCTTGTTTTTGTAGAAGTTCATAGGATTGTTTGCCTCATTGTATGCCGAGCATGAGAAGTCAAGGACCAACCTAAGCTTCTCTTGATCCTGAAATAGAGAGAACCTTTCAAGGGTTAGCTATGGAAACATCGGGCAAGCAACAGGTGAAGAGAATGACAGAGTTCCACTGATGTAGTTTGCTAGGCTAAATGTGGAAAATGCTTCTAAAGCAATTGTAAAATCGGCCATCACTGGGAACTTTGAGCTAAAAGAAGGGACTATGCGGTTGGTACAAAACACTTTCCAATTTTAGGGCAAGTCGCATGAGGACCCCCACAGGCATCTGATGACGTTTGTACAGCTGAGTGTAAACTTCCACTATCAGAACATGTCAGATAAATATGTCAAGTTGACTCAGTTTCCGTTCTCACTAATCGGAGAGGCCGAGGAGTGGATTCAAAATGAGCTTGCAGGATCCATCACCACTAAGGAGATCCTCTCCAATAAGTTCATCAATCAATTTTTCTCTTCAAGAAGAACTAAAGAACTGAGAGGAAAGATCTCTTGATTAGTATAGAAATATGGAGAAATATTAGCTCAAGCATGGGAACATTACAAGGGTTACTTGAGGGATTGTCCACACCCCATGCAACCTAAGGAGATAATTGGGCACAACTTCATTGAAGGTCTAAAGCCCGAATCTAAGATACTCCTTGACTCTACCGCACAAGGAAAACTTTTGTCCAAAAGTTATGATGAAATTGATTCTCTCTTGAACCTCAAGTCTGTAGGAGTCAGGATTATCAGGATTCAGGCAGAGGATTTGCAGTAGAAAAGGTATCGGGAAAGCTTGAGGTGGATGGTGTAGCAGTAATCAGGGTAGAAATTAGCCATTTGGTGAATGTGATCAGTCAGTTGGAGACCACACCAGTAGGAGGCCAAGTGAAGCAGGTACAGTAGGTACAAATCCCACTACCATCATATGGGGCATGTGGAGAAGGCCACGCTTATTCAGGTTGTCCTCTTAATCCTGAGTCTATATATTTTGTGGGACAACAAGGTCGTGGTGGAGGTTTTTCAGGTAATGTCTATAATCAGGGGTACCAGAATGGATAAAATCCCCCATGGGGTGGAAATAAAAACTTCCAAAGGCCCCAAAACACCTATCAAAGGCCACAGGGCCAGCAACAGAATAGTTCTCTTGAGGAGACAATGAAGAAATGGATGGTGCAGTAGACACAAGTGATAAATGAAATGCAATATTCCATCCATGAGCTTGAAAGGCAAATGGGGCAATTGGCCCTAAAGTAGAACAACAGACCACAAGGGGCACTCCCGGGTAATATCGAGAAGAACCCAAAGGAAAATGTAAATGCTATTTCCTTGTGCAGTGGTAAGGATCAAGGTGAAGTGATCCCCAGAGAGGAAAGGACAGGAAGAAGCAGAAAGAGGAAATAACTTCTCCGAGATTCCTTGAGATTTTAAAACAGGTTCATGTTAACTTACCTTTGGTGGAGATTTTGCAGGATGTTCTGGAATATGCCAAGTATTTGAAAGATATTATCGCAAATAAAAAGAGGCTAAAAGAGTTTGAAACTGTAGCATTGACATAGGAATGTAGTTCCCCGGTGCAAAATAAAATTCCTAAAAAGTTGAATGACCCTAGGAGTTTCACAATTTCGGTGACCATCGGAAGCAAAGAAGTTGGATCAGCCTTTTCTGATTTGGGCACTAGCATCAATCTGATGCCTGCATCCCTATTCAGAAACTGGGACTAGGTTAACCACGTCCTACCACAGTGATATTGTAGCTTGTGGATCGGTCTCTGGCCCATCCTGAGGGAATCATAGAAGATGTCTTGATTAAGATAGGACCTTTCATCCTATCAGTGGACTTTATAATCTTAGACTATGAGGCAAATGTAGCAGTTCTCCTCATTCTAGGTAGAGGAATTTTAGCCACCGCAGATGCAGTCATACATGTTCAGTCGAGTAAGATGTCTATGAGGGTAGATGGTCAGGAGGTAGTGTTTGAAGTGTTTAGAGCAGCACAAATGCCACCTCATTGTGAGGACTTCATGATGAAGCCGGCGGGAGAACATAAAGGTTGTAATCAGTTAGTAGAGTAACAAGTGCTACATGAAAGTTTAGCAGATCTTTGGTATGGTCACAAGTCCACTCAGATGAAGGAGTGACGGGGACCATAGTCATGTCGCGATGTTAAATCAAGCGCTTGGGAGGCAACCCATGATTGTCGTGCCATGACATTAAATAAGGTGCTTTATAGGAGGGAACCCATCGTTTTTAACATTTTTTATGTTTTTCTTTGTTTTGTAGAGACGAACAGGGCATAAGAGGCAACAACAAGCTAGGACATTGAGCTAAAATGTGTAAGTATGGGGTGAGAAGCCTGGCATGGGACGCCAAGAGTTAAATTCTAGAAGAAGAAAATTTTGTCAGGTGAGGCTACAGGGGGGGCACCGCGCTAGCCCCTATCTCCAGAGGAATTTTTTTTATCTAAGTCTATGGTGAGAAAGAGGGAGCGGTGCGCTAGAAGCTTGATGGACGAAAATTATTTGTCAATTTGAGTCAATATTGACTCAAAAGACATTAAAATTACATAAAAGCCCATGCTCCACCTTTTATTTAAAGTCCCATTCATCCTTTTCCCTCAAAAAGTTGAAAAAACAAAAATAAAAATAAATTTTCTCTATTCCATAGGTCGTAACTCCCATTTCCTCTCCCCTTCATTGTTGTCTTTTCCAACAAATTGGTGAAGCTCTATCTTCTACTCAAGTATGTATATTTCTTCTCTCTTTTTCGATGTAATGATGCAAGCATGCTCCCACACCCTTCTCCCCCAAGATTTAGAACCCAAAATCACCATTGTTGGTGAAAAACTTAAATTTAATGTTTTTGCTTTTATGAGCTTAAAGTCTAAATTTTTTCAGGATTATATGTTATCTTTGTTGGTATCTTGATTCTTGGTTAAATATGGTGATTTGAACTTGTGGCGATGATGGGGTAGGTGAATTGAATTCTTGAATATTGGTGGGTGGGTGCATTAATTATAGAGAGAGAAAGTACATGAAGTTTTGAATTCTTGAATGTGATAATTGCTTGAATTGGTGAAATTCTTGATTAATTCATGTTGAATGGTAGTAATTATTTATTATTGGTTGATTGAATTGAATATTGTTACTCCATTATATAAAATTATTTGAATTGTGAATTGGAGAAGGAAAGTGAGAGGGATAGCCTAGATAGTGCATTCTTGATTGAAAGCTAAAAGCTATAAGAGAGTTGAAAAGAAAGAAATATTCATGAACTTGGTGTAGTATGAGTTCGTGAATTAAATTGGATTGTTGAGATTGGATGATGATGGGGGAATTCTTGAGTTCCCTATTTGACAAATTCTCACATAGACGCTAGAAAACTAAGTGCGGGGTGAATTTTGCACCTTCCACACTTAGTTAGTTAGCCATTTGGTTCACAAACTAATTTTGTAAAGTTCTTGATTTTTTTGCTTGATAGGTACAGTGGCACCAAAAGGAAAGGAGATGATTGTAGCTGAGAAGAGCCGAAAGAGGGGGTCGACCAAGAAAAATAGAAGCTAGTTCCTCGGCTTCCAAAGCAGGCCCCGCAAGGAGATTTAGAGCAAAAGAAGTAGAGCCTCATGGGCTTACTTCGTTTAACACTAAAAAAGAAGCCAATTATGAACCTGAGAATTGGAAATATGAGGGACGCTTTGCACTTGAGCTCCTGGCTATTCGGAACAAGATACGTCAGTTGGGAGCTGACTATATCTTCAATGAGCCGGAGAGGTTAAACCTAACTTTGGCAAGAGAATTCTATGCAAATTGGGACACCTCATTCGGAAAGAGTACAAAGGTCAATATCAGAGGATAGTTGGTGCGATACATAGCTAAAAGGTTCAATTCCTTCTTAGACACACCTGTAGTAGACCCTTCAGAGTATTTCATCTTGTTGGAGAAGTCTCCATACAGAGACATCCGCCACACTTTGTGCGGTGAGCACTTATCCGCTAGATGGGCGAGGAATCAAAATTGCACCCATTCCACACTTGTTTTTTCCTATTTGAATAGGGAGGCAAAGGTGTGGGTGAAGTTGGTATGTGCTTCCTTTCTTCTTGGGACACATTTGACAGAGGTGACTCACGAGCAGATTGTCTTGGTGTACACGTTGATGAAGGGGATACTGGTTAATTTTGGTGTTATGATTCATCACAATATGCAAAGATCACGAGACAATTACAGATGGAAATATTATCATGGTAGTATCTTGACCATGTACTTGAGGGAGGCAGGTATCGAGGAGGAGGATGCAGACCTTTTTTTACCTTGTGCAAGATATTTGGCCGTACAGATGATAGACGTCAAAAAGGTGAAGGAGATTGCCCCTTTCGCAAGCCCCTCTCTTACTATAGCTCATCGGAAATCCTGAGATGAGAGTTGGCAGGATCGAATGTTTGGGATGTTGGAATTATAACTGAAGATAAGAGGTCGACCAGCCAATACAGAGGAGATGGCATGGTACCCGCTCATAGATAGTTCTATGTTGATGTGCTGAGTGGGCCTGAATTTTGAGGAGCTGAATGATAATGATGAGGCAACAATCCTTAGTGATGGTTTTGATGATTTGATATGCAGGAGGATGATCCTGCTACAGGTGCCATGCAGGATGATGCTTAGAGACCAGAAAGTTTCTTTTCTCTCCCTTTATGATGTGATTGTGTATGGACTGAGGACAGTGCATCTTTTTAAGTGTGGAGTAGAGGAAAGCTAGATTTCTATTGTTCTTTAGTTGCTATATTTGTAGGTCATAGAATTATTATGTAACTCCTGGTAGCAGTAGCTTGATGATTCATAGGTAATGGATTGTAATAGATAGTATGATGATGTTGACTTGGATGCCTGGATGTTTGACTTGTTGTTCGTCTTGAGTTTGTTAGGTTTGGTTGCTTTATTTTGGAGTAAAATTTTGTTTCATTTGAGTCATTGTAGTCATAAAGTAATGACGTTTCCCTATGATAGATGGATGATGTTACACCCCGTAAGTTTCTAATGTTTAGTTGGCCTATTCATACGTTGGTTAAGAGTTTTAGAATATAATACGTACAAGAAAGGGCCAAGGGAAAGGTTGGACGAGCACGGAGTCGGGACCGCGCGGGAGAAGGCCAGGCCAGCTGCCCAAAGGGGAAGTGTGGCATGGACCATGCCCTTCGCGAAGGGCTTCGTGGCACGCCCGTGTTTTGGCACGATGAGGTCCATGCCACGGACCCCCTGTCCACTGCCCAAATGTTATATATATTAAGTTGTTTTCATTAGTTCATTATATATATATATATATATATATCTTCGGCCAGAGAAGAGAGAGTACAAAGGAAACAATAATTTTTCATCTGTTTACGCTACGATATGCCATCCAAATTCAAATTAACCTCGGGTATTGAATCCCAAGCCTGTAGGGAGCATTGCTGCGAAGTTATTTTCGAGAAATTCGGCCGACGAATCGTAACTCAGCCGAGAAAAAGTTTTCAGAATTGCTTCAAACTAGTTTCTATGCGATTATAGGCTTCAAGTAAGTATTTCTCCCTTCTGAATTCTTAGGAAATTATACATCTTCGGTCGTGTTTCATGAAGTTGAAGTATAGTCGATGCTAGTATTATAAGTTATTGTTTCTGCCGAATTTAGTACTGAAACTAGTCTCATTCTCTCAGTATTATGGTTCCTGCTGGGAAGGGCTATTGAATACCAGTTGAAACTCGCTAGTTACTGAGGAAATGATACTCGAGGTATGTTAAGTCAAATTCCTTTGGCAAGTTAGCTTTTTTAGTATTATAATACAGATTGAGTCCTAGTAAGAGATTCAAAAGCATATCTATTATGATTAGCTGTCGTAGTATATGGAGTTATGGATATTGAGGCCGCGAGGGCAGTATTGAGTTCTGGATATTGAGGCCGCATGGGCCGTATTGAGTTCTGTATATTGAGGCTGCGAGGGCCATATTGAGTTCTGTTGTATTGGGGTCGCGAGGGCCAAATTGAGTTTTGCATATCGAGGCCGCGAGGGTTTTATTTTGTTTTGTTGTATTGAGGCCACGAGGGCCATATTGAGTTCTGTATATTGAGGCCGCGAGGGCCATATGAGTTCTGTTGTATTGAGGCCGCGAGGGCCATATTGGGTTCTATATATTGAGGCCGCAAGGGCCATATCGAGTTCTATTATATTGAGGCCGCGAGGGACACAACGAGATTTAGTAGAGTAAGGCCGTGAGGGCTACATTGAGTTCTATTAAATCAAGGTTGTGTGGGTTGTGTTGAGTTATAGTATACTGCGATCGTCGGTAATCAAATAGTAGAATGTATATTGCTTGTACCTGTCGAGGCTTATGGGGGCCCACGAAGGTTATTCTTGTATGGGTTGTACCTTCCAGGATTATGGGGGCCCGATTAGGTTTTTGTTTGTATATATATGTGTACCTTGTTAATTAAGTACTACAAATAGAGAGATTCTTCAGGTTAAACTCTTACCTTTCTATATGATTATTTCAGTTCTTCAGCTTCCATTCAGTTATTACTTTACTGCCTTACATATTCGGTACATGTTGTACTGACGCCCTCTGTGGGTGCTGCATTAGTTTCCTGCAGGTGCGGCTAGGCACAGAATAGGACCCTCGTAGCTCCCAGTCAGGACTAGCAACACAGTTAGCTCCCTTCTTCTGGAGCTAATAGCTAGAAGGTCTGTTTTTGTTGATTGTTAAGTTTTTGGGTAGGTCAGGGCCCTGTCTCGACCACTATTCTACTTCTAGAGGCTTGAAGATGTACAGTACCCTGTGGTTAGTCAGTTGTTGGCCGTGTGGGGCCTAAGTGTATGTTTCATTTTGTGATGACGGTCGTGTGGGGCCTTGTTTAGCTGTTGAGTAGTGGCCTTGTCGGCTATAGCATGTGTAAGTCGCTAGATTTTCATTGAAGTCATAACTAGACATCATGGTGGTCTTCTCGGCCCGCATAGGTGTCACGCCCCGCCCTGGGGGGTATGACTGGCACCTGGTGCCCTAGTAGGACCTGGACTGCTAACTGGTGGGCCTAGGCACATCTGGTGCCTGGCT
>JACEIK010004254.1:127674-139023 GCA_018107945.1 Datura stramonium
GTCCAAATTCAAATTAACCTCTGGTATTGAATCCCAAGCCCGTAGGGAGCATTGCTGCGGAGTTATTTTTGTGAAATTCGCCCGACGAATTGTAACTCCGCCAAGCAAAAGTTATCAGAATTGCTTTAAACTAGTTTTTATGCAATCATAGGCTTCAAGTAAGTATTTCTCCCTTCTAAATTCTCGAGAAATTATACGTCTTTAGCCGTGTTTCATTAAGTTGAATTATAGTTAATATTAGTATTATAAGTTATTATTTCTGCCGAATTTAGTACTAAAACTAGTCTCATTCTCTCAGTAATATGATTCCATCTAGGAAGGGCTATTGAATACCAGTTGAAACTCGCTAGTTACTGAGGAAACGACACTCGAGGTATGTTATGGAAAATTCCTTCAGTAAGTTAGCTTCTTTAGTATTATAATACAGATTGAGTCCCAGTAAGAGATTCAAAAGCATATCAATTATCTTTAGCTGTTGTAGTATATTGAGTTCTGGATATTGAGGCTGCGAGGGCCGTATTGAGTTTTTGATATTGAGGCCGCGAAGGCCGTATTGAGTTCTGTATATTGAGTCCGCGAGGGCCATATTGAGTTCTGTTGTATTGAGGTCGCGAGGGCCATATTGAGTTCTTTATATTGAGGCCGTGAGGGTCATATTGAGTTATGTTGTAGTGAGGCCGCGAGGGCCATATTGAGTTCTGTTGTATTGAGGCCGCGAGGGCCATATTGAGTTCTATTGTGTTGAGGCCACGAGGGCCATATTGAGTTCTGTATATTGAGGCCGCAAGGACCATATCGAGTTAAATCAAGGATATGAGGGCCGTTTTGAGTTACAGTATACTGCGATCGTCGGTAATCAAATAGTAGAACGTATATTTCTTGTACCTGTCGAGGCTTATAGGGGCCCAGGTAAGTTATTCTTGTATAGGTTGTACCTTCCAGGATTATGGGGGCCCAGTTAGGTTTTTTTTTGTATATATATGTACCTTTTTAATTAAGTACTACAAATAGCGAGATTGTTCAGGTTAAACTCTTACCTTTCTGTATGATTCTTTCAGTTCTTCAGCTTCCATTCAGTTATTACTTTACTGCCTTACATATTCGGTACATGTTGTACTGACACCCTCTGTGGGTGCTGCATTACTTGCCTGCAGGTGCGGCTAGGCACATAATAGGACCCTAGTAGCTCACAGCCAGGACTAGCAGCACAATTAGTTCCCTTCTTCCAGAGCTAATAGCTATAAGGTCATTTTTTGTTGATTGTTTAGTTTTTGGGTAGGTCGGGGCCCTGTCTCAACCACTATTCTACTTCTAGAGGCTTGTAGATGTGCAGTACCCTATGGTTAGTCTATTGTTGGTTGTGTGGGGCCCAAGTGTATATTTTATTTTGTGATGACAGTCGTGTAGGGCCTTGTTTAGCTGTTGAGTAGTGGCCTTGTCGGCTATATCATGTGTAAGTCGCTGGATTTTTATTGCAGTCATAACTAGACATCATGGTGGTCTTGTCGGCCTGCATAAGACTCCCTATCATTATTTGTTTTTGGGTAGCTGTTTTATTTTACAGGAGGCTATGCGGCCTTGTCGGCCGGAGGTTGTGTTTATAGCCGAGATATAGCCCGTTGTTTTCTTGATTCTGGGAGCAAGTTTGCACCAGAAGTGCGTAACTCCAGTCTGATTAGTCTAGACCCTAGTACGGCACCGGGTGCCAGTCATACTCCCCAAGGCGGGGCGTGATAGATGACGACTGTCTTAAGGGAAGCTTCGTCGTATTTTTTTATTTTCTAGGATTGAGTCATAGGTCATTCACTTTTATGCTTTTTGATATTCTTCTTAGCTGCTATGCTAGAGTAAATTTAGTGGTCATCTTGATTGCATGAGTTAGAATCCATGAGAGATGCACATATCTCATTAATTTGACTCAACATATCCTTAGAGCTTAGTTATGAATTTAGCTTGTCATTTAATATAATTGTGTGAATGTGTAGCTGTAGAAACTGATTAGATTCTTATTTCCATGAGAGGTGGGCTGAATTTTTTTGTATGTATAAATCATAGCATCTAGAACTTACCTTAGTGTATGTAAGATAACTAGTTGTTAGGGAGTTGGGAGATGATCAAGGCACTTCTTTGAAGAATCCAATTTTTTTCCTCTAATTGTTTTACCTTCCTAGTCATTCTCCCTAGTTAACCCTTTTTAGCCTAAAAGCCTTACTCTTTCTTAGCCTCAATAGTAGCTTAATCCCTCTTTTTGTGAGACCTCAGACTTGTTGATCCAAAGTAGTCTTAAGCACTTTGAGACTTGAAAGTTAAGGTCCAATGAAGTATAATGTTAAGGGAAAAATAAAAGTTGTGGTAAGGAAAGAAAATTGAGAAGAAGGGATAAAAAAGTTTGCGTTGTCTACTTGCTGCTAGGGAATTAAAAAAGAGAGCTTTAATTGCAAAATTCTTAGTGATTGTATGGTTAGGAAATTAGACGTCAAGTAGTGAAAATGAAGAATGAAAAGAAAAGACAAGGGTGAGTAGAGGAAAAGTGAACAAGAAAGGAAAGAGGTGGTGCACAAGTAAAGTGAAATATATCTTAAAAGTTCTTAGGGTGGTAGTCACTATAAAATGAAATATCAATCCTACCCATCCGCTAGCCGACATTACAACCAAGAAAATGAAGCAATTAGGTAGTCTTAACATACATGAAGGGCAAGCTTATGATATGTTGCATATGTGCATTACATCATTTGTGGGAGTGAGTGTGCCTTACTTATTGTGTTCCATGTCTTATATTGATGAATCTGAGAGAGGAACATCACTAAAAGTGAGGGGCACAAGAGGTCTAATTCGGTGTACTACTTATTTCATGTGTCACACTTAATCATGTTGGCCCTTTGTGTGAAAATATGATTCATTTATAGAGGTTGTGTGTTCTTGATTGTGAAATCTTTCTATGTGCTTTGTTGAGAATTTTTGTATGATGATAAACCACTCTATGTTTGCTCCATGCTAGTGGGTTGGATATGAGTTGATAGAGGTGTCAAGTGTGATGGTGAAACATGATTTTAGGTATGTTTTAAGGATTGTTCGAGGACGAACAACGGTTTAAGTGTGGGGTGGTGATGTCTATTTTCCATTTTTATCCCTATTTGATCATATTTTGAGTTCACAATCCTTATTTACACTTAAATTCATGTGTGTGTGTGTTTGATATGCTAACAAATGATTTGAGTTGATTTGAGCAGAAAACTAGGAAAAATGGGCTCAAAATTATGAAAGAAATGAAGATTTGAGGATCTAACGGGTTTGATGCTATGGCTAGCACCCCGCACCAAGTCCCAAACTTCAAAGAGAAAAATCTCAGTCTGGTGCTATGGCTTGCGTGCCGCACCAGCCCTTAAACATCAAAGAATTTCACTTAAAAAATTTGGCGAGATGAAGGTGGCAGCGTGCTAGACCCTATCTGGAGTTGAAATTCCTGGAAATTTGACTAAGTATGGGGCGAGATAGGAGGGGCGGCGTGCTAGAGCCATTCCGTGATGAAGAATGCTGATTTTTAAGCCAAGTCTTAAAGGGCAAAAGCGTCATTTAAAGGCTCATCTATAATATAAGCCTTAGGTCATTTGTTACATAGTTTGTGACTTCTTTGAAGCAGTCTCTACTCATTTGTATTCCGTAGTCCATTCATGAAAGCTTGTAAGCCATTTGGAAGGAAGACAAATTTTTACAATTAGGTTTTCTCTTCATTACTTCGTATTTTCGCATGATGATGACTAAGTATTTGTTTTTACGCTTGTCTATGAGTGGCTAAACTAATGTTCTAGGGTTGTGGCCATGGTGAATGGTTGACTGATGGAAAACCTAAATAAACTTAGTTTTGATTCTTCTTTTATGGTTGTTTGTATTTATTTGTATTAATTTATTATTTATGATATTGATCACCTTGTAAGTAATCTACTGACTTTCGATTAAACTTGGAAAGTGAATCAAAAGGGTTAAAAATAAATACATAATGGGAACTCAAAGACCCTTGAACCAATTGGTGATATGATAGAGTTGTTGTTTAGAATAGGGATATACTCTTCAACCCCGTTTAGTTGAGATACAAGTAGGCACAATAATCGTTTCATTGTTCTCCTGCGACTATAGGGATATAGACGTTAAGGTTCATGAAATAGTTCTTGGATGCTTGGGATAGTGGAAAGAAATAGGATAGTAACTTGCAACTAACAACCATAGGAAGAATCATGCTAGTTTAATTACGTCTGAAAAACTCAACCTGAAACTAACTAAATTCCATTGCCTAAGTCTGTCATCATTATCAAAATACAATCAAGCTTGCATTCATTTTAGTTAATTTTTATATTTGAAGTTTTAGCAGTTTAATTTTCCAAACCAATCTTCATTTTACTTGTTTCGTAGATTAGTGAAATCAAAGTACAACCTTACAATGATTAAATATACATGTCCCTATGGGTTTGATATCTAGACTTAACAATCCTATATTACTTGATGATCACGTGCGCTTGCGTGCGCTTGGGATCATCAATTTTTTGGCGCCGTTTTCGGGGACTTGAATATTGTTTAATCATTTGTATGTTAGAATTTTTTTCGCTAGTCTGTATTTTATGTTTGTTTCCTGTTTTTATTGAAGTTCGTAGGGTTGTTTGCCTTAGTGTATGCCGAGAACGAGAAGTCAAGGACCAACATTAGCTTCTCTTGATCCTAAAATAGAGAGAACCTTTCAAAGGTTAGTTATGGAAAACATCGAGAAAGTAGCAGATGAAGAGAATGAGAGAGTTCTAGTGATACAGTTTGCTAGGCCAAATGTGGAAAACGCTTCTAAAGCAATTGTTAAACTGGCCATCACTGGGAACTTTGAGCTGAAAGAAGGGACTGTGCGGTTGGTCCGAAACACTTGCCAATTTTAGGGCAAGCTGCATGAGGATCCCCACAGGCATCTGATGACGTTTGTAGAGCTGAGTGAAAACTTACACTACCAGAACATATCAGATGAATATGTCAAGTTGACTCTACTTCTGTTCTCACCAATCAGAGAGGCCAAGGAGTGGCTTCAAAATGAGCCCGCAGGATCCATCACCACTTGGGAGATCCTCTACAATAAGTTCATCAATCGGTTTTTCTCTTCAAGAAGAAATAAAGAATTGAGAGAAAAGATCTCCGAATTCGTACAAAAATATGGAGAAACACTATATCAAGCATGGGAACGTTACAAGGGTTACTTGAGGGATTGTCTGCACCACATGCAACCTAAGGAGATAATTGGGCACAACTTCATTAAGGGTCTGAGGCCCGAACCTAAGTTTGTCACGACCTGAACACGGGCCCGGACCGAGAGACGGGAGAAGGAGCCCAGAGAGACTCCAATTCGACCCATGGCATGAACATACATCTAACTCAATCAATAAAAGCGGGAGATCAACATAATAATCATAGCGGAAGTCTGAGAAAAACATAACAGGATCTCAGTGAATTGATCCACAGAGAGGAGAAGACAGATAAGGAGCAGACTGTGATGGGTAGACAGGAAGTGGGTGAGCTATGTCAGCAAAAACCAAAAATTGTAGTAGCTAGACCACCTCGCCCATTTCCTCAAAAATTTAAGAAACAGAAAGAGGACATAACTTTTCCGAGATTCCTTGAGATTTTAAAAAATGTTCATGTTAACTTACCTTTGGGGGAGATCTTGCAGGATGTTCCAAAATATGCCAAGTATTTGAACGATATTGTCGCAAATAAGAAGAGGCTAATGGAGTTTTAAACTTTAGCATTGATAGAGGAGTGTAGTTCGCTGGTGCAGGGGGATTCCTTTATCCTTGTGCCCCCAAATTATTTTCAGAAACCTTCTCTATTCTTAGCCCTATAGGAGTTATAAACTAGAGCTTTTTCAAAAAAATCATTAATGTTCCTTAATTTCAATTATTTTTGCAAGTTTCTATAACCCTAGCATATGATTTTCATGTTCTTGAATTAAATTTCATATTATGCCTTCTAACACTAGATTTTAACATGATTTGTAGGTGGAACCCATCATGATTTAAAAGCTGGCCTGAATTGCTACTTTCCATTGATTATTATCTAAGTATAGTATTCAACATGTATGATTTAAATCAAAGTCAGTATTTTCAGATTATGATTATACTTATTATTCTCCAAAAATGCTAGTTTATCAGTTTTGTACTTTATCAACTTATTAGTATTTTAAATATTTTCAGTTATTAGGTCCTTTAGGCTCATAGGACACTTCTAAATAAGTAGTTCTGACTTAGCCTTAGGACACCATTTTTGAGCTAATTAGTTCAACTAGTTATCATTAGAATTTTAGTTGGAAGTGGTATTTAACACCGAGTGGGTCAGGGTTCAGCACCCCAAGTACCAAGAACTACATGCCACCGTAGGATATTTGTCCAAATGGGCCTCAAATAGTGTAACACTCCAAAAGTTTCCAAGATTAAAATCAGGATTTGGAATGTGCTCACCATTAAAATCTGCGACATTGCCTCAATAGGACTCAATCTACGAGTCGTAGGTTGGTAGTACGAGTCATAGAAAGACCTGTGTTCTAGATTAGAGTAGTTTGTTCCCAACCACGAGTCCCCACTACGAGTTGTAGTATGTGAGTACGACCCATGGACAGGAGTCGTAGCATGTCTTTAGAGTTATCAGGTGAATGATTGTAAGGGTAATGGTACCACTCGTAGGATGGAGTTATGGGTTGTAAAAATATTTAGTAAGTTGGGGAAAAGGGGGATCATTAGTCATGGGAGGAAACCACGAGTCGTAGGTTGGTGGTACGACTTATGGTATGAGTCGTAATATAATGGTATGAATCATTGTTTTAGTCTTGGGTGGAGATATTGTAATGCCTCAGACTTTGCGGCTAAGTTCGAGACCCTTCTAGGTATGTGGATAGATCCGAACCCAATGAATTTATGGAAAAAAGGTTTTATGATATATTATTTAGTGTAAGAAGTGCATTGGATTCAAATTAAGATCATAAGGAACCTCTAGCACAAAGTCGAGTTGAGAGCTTTCTTAATGATTGGGTTTTCGTATTAGTTCTTGCAAGGGTCAACTTCAAATGACCATAGCTCTATTTTTACAAAATGTTATCGGATTATTCAGCATATCAATATTGAATCCCTTTTCATCTTGTTTCAAATGCATCCGACTTTGCGCAAATTGGAGTTCAGAGTAAAAAGTTATGAGCATTTTAGTGAAGCTGCAACATGCATTGTACGACTCGTAGTACGAGTCGTACAATCGACCTACAACCCGTACTGTTGGTCGTAGTAACTGCCAGTTACAGGTTTGATTTTGATTGTTTTGGGAATTTTGGTAAACACCTATGCTTCTAACTCCTAAATGACATCGTTTTGGTCTTTCTTTAGGTTAGATTAAAGGGTTTAACATAGCCTAAATCCTTACTCTCTTCAGACATGCTTAAATTAGATTTTCTCTCAAGAAGGAGCTAGGGTTCATCACCTCCAACTTCTCAATTCCTCTTGGATCTTCAAGACAAGGCAAGGCATCATCAACCTAAGTATGTGGACTTTCAACAAGGATATCCTTTCATCCTTGTGCCCCATATTTTCATTTTAAGAACCTAAATCTATTATTCTAGAAAAGCATGTTCTAGGGTTTCAAATTATGTATGAACTCTCATATGTTTTCCCTAAAATTCTAAGAACTATCATGATTAATAGTAGTGTATATTCATGAAATTACTTATATTTCCTAAAAAAATGTGTGTGATATGTGAGTAACATGAATGTGGGATTTTGACCATGAATTAGCCTAGGATTTCAAATGGGACTTCATAAATTGATTACATACTCTTATCATGAAGTTATAACCTTGTTTAAAGTATATGTAAATCAAATGGGTTCCGCAAATCTAAAACATATGTTGCATTGTATGTGTTGGAACATGATTGGAACTTATGGGATTTGACCAATGTGAAGCTTGTGCATGTTTTCACTATGATCACGATATAAATGTATTAGGTATGAGTTAAACCTTTGGTAATGGTATGATTATCAAATGTTCTTCACGAATTAGAGTAAATTTCAAAATGGGGCCCATGAAATAATGATAAGAATTAGAGTAAATTTCAAAATGGGGCCCATGAAATAATGATATGCTTCTACCATGATCTCGTTGTAAATGTTAAAGGTAGTAGTTAATTATATGGGCTTTCCGTAAATCTAGAATATATGAATCAATGTATGCATGTTAAATTATGAAATGGACCGATGGATCCTACATGAATCTATGTTATACGTCTTATGTTATGAACTCGAAACTTGAATGTTGTGGAGGTGTGTAAAGTATGATCTAAATATATAGATGTTCGTGAATGTAAAATGTGTTGATTAAATGATGATTCGGGACTATGATGATATGAATTGTGATAATAAATCATGAGAATGATCCTTCAAACGTCGGGCTTGTTGTGAATACAAGGTAGCCGTAATCAACTCTAACTGACTTCAGTATGATGTAATTAGTTGAATGCTCATGTCTTTGATTAGTTGCAATAATTTAGACTAGACGAATGACGTCTGATGAAGGGCGTACTCACGCACTTCATAGACATATTTTGCCCGTACTTTACTATGTTTTGAGAATAAATTAAGTGTGTTTGCATGTGTTTATGTTATATATTTGTGAAAATTAGCTAATGCATGTGATTAGATGTTTTTAGGGATAAAAAGGATGGTTTGAATGTATTTGAGGCTTATGAAATGAAGATGAACAGAAGATGAAGTCATGGGCAAAGGTTGAGTTTGGAAGATGCAGAAACAGTGTACTTGACGGGTTAAGGGAACGACTCGTTACATCTGGTAACGAGTCGTGAAGTTAGTCGTGGAGACTGAGAAGAGAGATTTTGAGAAAAATCCAGTGAAGGTAATGGAAGACATCACGAATCATAAGGTGTTGGAATGACTCATTGTGAGAGCACTGGTAGGAATCGTTAGGTGCACTAGAATTTTGGAGAGTTAGACCACGAGGGGCCTAACGACTCGTGCCCATTCACAACGAGTCATTAGGTGACCCGTTTCCACAACTGGCGATGCAACATGGAGGACAAGGCAAAGGAAGGTGCGACGCGGCAAGGCTTCCAAAACGGGAAAAAAGTGGATTTCCTACTTCAACTAGTAAAAGTAAAATTAAATCCCAAGCCATATTCATCAAGGAATGAGGAAAGCATCTAATCACTATATATACACTTTATTTTCATGTAATAGCTATCAAGCTTTTAGAATCAAGCTTTAGATTAGGTTTCAAGTTCAAAAGTCCTCATGTAGGATTAGAGTTTTAAGTCTCAAGTTTTTAGATACAAGTTTGGTGTCATACGTTTGGAACTTCGAGACGATTGTTGAATTGTTCTTCTTTATTGTTGCAATAATCAAGTGAGTTTCTTCCTATCAACATTTTAAGTATTAATTTTTACTTTTATTTATGAATTCTATTAATTTACTTATAAACATGATAGGCTAAAACCACGACAACTAGGATTTTGGGAACCATGACAAATTAACACACATAGGTAAAATACTTAGTGATTCTTGAATGGAGTTTATGCATATATTGTTTCTTCCTTCGTCTTAATTGATTTTTAATGGTTGCAAATGTTAGAAATTGCCTTATTCTTACTTACCAGACCAAGGAGGTAATGAATGATTTGAGACTATCAACCCTCATCTAATAGCTTGAACTTGTCCGGAGATAGCTAATTCGATATCAAGGGTAAGGGTCAATTAAAGTACACCCGTAGACGGACTATGTTGCGTGGTGAAAATTATCTAGATAGGGGACTAACCATTTAGGTGAACCTAACTTACCAATATTGCATGCTAAGCACTAGAATAGATCACTAGTATAAAGCGCCTTGTGGTTATGAAGTCATGGGGAACACTTACCCTAATTAGTTGCATTAATTTGGAATCAACCTTAACAATTTCTCAACATTTTTATTTATTACTTTTACAAATTCCCCCCTCTTAGGAAATAANCTCTTAGGAAATAATTAATTAAAAAGCTTAAGCACTAGCGTTCTTTTACATCCTTCCGTATTCTTTATGGGATCGACCCCAACCTCTAGTTGGGTTCTTTATTTACAACGTCCGCTTCATACTTCCGAAGGAGGTGTGGTTCGAGCATTATCAATGTCAGATTATTGTACTCCATGTTCTACCTTAGTCAGTCGGTCAGGGATTCTCTACAGCAGAGAATGTTTCCCTAGTTAGTCCAGAATTCTCTACTGTAAAGAATGTTTCCCTAGTTAGTCCAGGATTCTCTACAGCAGAGAATGTTTACCTAGTCTGTCATGGATTCTCTACAATAGAGAATGTTTCCCTAGTCAGTCGGGGATTCTCCACAACAGATAATGTTTCCCTTAGTCAGTCAGTGACTCTCTATATTAAAGAATGCTCTCCCTTTGACAGTCAGGGACTCTCCCTTAGACAGTCAGGGACTCTCCACAGCTAAGAATGTTTCCCTTCAACAGTCAGGGACTCTCTATGATATCAGGCATTTCTTCAGTCCTTAGTATTTGTTCATTATATAATCTTTGCGCATCAGTTGATCATATTTCAGTAAATGTTTCTTATAAAATCATCATGTTAATACGTATTTGTGTATCTCAGACAAGGTTGTTGTATCTCTTTTCAGTTATATAACTATTAATTTGTTTAGTTTACTTTCTTATTGTATACTTGCATGTTTTAGTTTATTTATGCTTCCCGCATACTCAGTACATTCCAAGTACTGACCGCACGTCTTTATGTGCTATATCATTTCATGATATAGATTCAGGTTCCCAGATTCAACCACATGGTTAGATATGCTCTGTTCCTATCTCAGCTACTTTTGGTAAGTCCTCATCTCTTGAGGATGTGATCTACTTTTTCTATTTCATTTATGTTCTAGTTTTCAGACTTTAGGAGTTAGTTGGGTCCTTTTTCCAGCAACTCATTAGTTTACAAGAGTCCTTCAGACTTGTATAGACAGATTTAGCTTGTATCGGAGCTTTATGAGATTCGTTATTTTGGGTTTTACATTAGACTCTTTCAGTTAGCTTCCACTCAGTTATGTTTCTGTTAGCTGTTTCTACTGTTAAGTGTTATGCTATGATTATGCCATGGGTAAACTTAGAGCCTCTCGGGGTTCCTCATCCCGTGTTACGACTAGGGTGTAAACTCGGGTCATGACAAACTTGATATCAGAGCAAAGGTTTAGAGTGTCCTAGGGTGTCTAAAAGCTACGTTAAGTAGAGTCTTCTTCATGGGTGTGAAGCGTGCCACACTTATGAAGAAGAGGGTATGAGACGTTTTATGA
>JACEIK010004255.1:56653-72726 GCA_018107945.1 Datura stramonium
AAAAACAAATATGAATTTAGTCGGCTATTTGGCAAATATGTATTGAAGAACAAAGTCCAAGATGCTTGATATGATCCATATCCATATGGGTTTCGAACCTCTTGATCGGCCCATTATCCAAAAGAAAGCTCATAGGCCTGCCAATTTATATCATCGGGTAAGTCAGAGACCCAGGCTACAGAATTATACCATGGTCCATGGACAATTGGACATGACAATGGCAGGGATCAATTGTTTGACCCGTCCTCAATCTACAAGTCTACTGGTCTACTTAGTAATAGGAGTGAACATAAATACCGAAAAATAAAAAATTTGAATCGAATCAAATTAATTTGATTTTTTGATTTTGGTTCTTCAGTTCTTCAGTTCAGTGTTAGGTTTTTTTTCTTCGAAAAGTTCGGTTTGAGGGTCACCGAAGAATCGAAATTTTATTAATTATACTTTAAATGTTACACCCCGTAAAATATCAACGGTCAGTAGGCGTACGCGTGGATTTGTAACGAGTAAAAATAGTTTGACGCGTGTGAAAAAAGCCTCAGAAGCAAGGTCGGACGAGGTTAGGCCACGAGGGGCCAGCGTGGTGTGCTAGGCCATCTGCCGCTTTGGGAGGCGCGGCGCGGGGCATGCTGGCGCGGGGGCGTCCCCCTGCCACCGGTCTTAAGTTATATATAAGCCTCTCCTTTATTTTAAATCATTTCACAAAAGAGACCTACGACTGGAAGTAGAGAGAACACACAATTTTTGTTGATTTTTCGCCGATTATGCTACCAAACGCCGTCCAATCTCAAATTAACTTCGAGTAATGAGTTCTAGGCTTACGGGAAGTATTACTACAGAGTTATTTCTAAAAAATTCGCTCGGCAAACCGGAACTCCGCCAAATAAAAGTTTTTAGAATTTCTCCAAATTGATTCCTACCCGGCCACAGACATTAGGCAAGAACTTCTCCCTGTTGAACTCTCGGGGAATTATAGGTTTTCGGCTGATTTATATGAAGTTGGATTACAGTTAACTTTATTATCGAAAGTTATCGATATTTGTCGAGTTTAGTATTGAAATTAGTTCTATTCTCTAAGTATAAATGTTACAGTTGGAAAGAACTGCCGATTGCAAGTTAAACCTCGCCACTTAAATCAGAAATCAGCATTCGAGGTATGTTAAGGCAAATTCCTTCGGCAAGTTATTTCTGTCGTGTTGTAATACGATCTAGACTCTCGTAAGAACACCAGAAGCACGATTGTTGTGGTTAGCTGCTATTATTAGTCCGAGATTAGCTTCTTCTGCTCAGATTGGGATTGACGCCCTATATAGCCTTCCATGACCAACCCCAGGGTTACTAGCTGTGTCATTGCCTACGGGGCTATATAGATCGCTCCAAGGAGCTAGATGTTGTCCCAAGGGACTACGCAGAGGCCCAGAGGCCATATTACAGTCCATGCCATGACTAAACTATTATTTTTATGCCGTATCGGCATCACTAACCCTCGTCGAGCCTGATGCTCAGGGTGCAGTTATCAGGAGTCCACCAGACTCAGACACAACTACAGATCAGGAGTCGAGCGGGCTCAGTTGCAGACCCAGGGGACCGTTAGGTTGACTATAGTTACATGTTGACTCATTTTGTCCTTGTTAGGGGTATATAGATTGGAGTGTGCTCGTCAGGGCTTATGGGGGCCCCGGGCGGGTTATTCTGTGCTGGTTGTACCTTTCGGGCTTATGGGGGTCAGGTAAGGTTCTTGTTTGCACTATTTATTGTTAGTTGTACAACATGTTGTAAGGTTATTCAGGTTAACTCTCTATCCATCCTATTGAATTGTTTCAGTTTCATTATTAGTATTATTCAGTCATTTTCATTTACTGCCTTACATATTCGATACATATTGTACTGACGCCTAGGCACTGCATTACTTGCCTACAGGTACGAGTAGAAGCAGTTCATGACCTCCCTAGTCATCAACTGAGTCAGCAGTCTAATCAGCTCATTTTGCCTCGGAGTTGTTAGTTAGAAGGTTTGTTCTTTTGGTTGTACAGTTTATGGGTAGGTCAGGACCCTGTCCCGACCATTAGTCCACTCTTAGAGGCTTGCAGGCTACAAATCTTCAATACTAGTTTTGTTGTTGGTCATGTGGGGCATATGTATGTTTTCTTTTGCGTGATGATCGTGTGGGGCCTAGTTCAGCTATTAGTTAGCGACCTTGTCGGCCATAGTATAGTTCTGATTGCATGCTTTCATTATGATATAACTAGACAGCATGGTGGTCTTATCGGACCGCATAGGATCCCTTTTACTACGTGTTTTTGGTCAGTTGTTTTCTTTTTACAGGTAGTTATGCGGCCTTGTCGGCTGGAGGCTGTATTTACAGCCGAGATATAGCCTATCGTTTTCTTGAATTGAAGAGCAAGCGCGCACCAGAAGTGCATAAGCCCAGTCAGGTCAGTTCAGATCCCAATATGGCACTAGGTGCCAGTCATGCCTCCTAAGATGGAGCGTGACATTAAAATAATATTTATATATATGTTTTACAAATACAAGTACCCAATCCATTTGAAATTTGGGCTTTTATTTCACTATTTCAGATTTAATTCATTTAACATTTAATCCAAAATCCCAACCCAAAATCCAAAATTTCAAAACCCAACTCAGCATTTAACTTAAATCATCAATTCCTCATTCCTCAGACTCAATCCAACACTCGGTACTCCCTTACTGCCTCAGTGCCTCTGCCTTAGTCCTTAATACGCTAATACGTTAGAGTGAACCACTGAACCTAGGCTAATTCTATTAGTATTTAAATTTTAAGGCTTGTTGCTGCTGCTTTGGCCTTTGAGTGCAGTGGATTGACAGGTTTGAATAAGTTTGATAATTGATATACAATGTGCACTCGTGTTGTCGTGTCGTGCAGTGCTGCTAGTTGCTAGTGTTAGTTGCTTGGTTGGTGCACTTCTGCTAGTAGCTAGTAGGCAATAGGCACTTCCCACTTGCACCGAAAAATTATTTTTAAAACACTAAATCAAATCGAACCGATGTTGAAAAAATCAAATCAAATCGAATTAGTTTGATTCGGTGTACGGTGCATATTTTTTCAAAATCGAACACCGAAGAACCGAACGCTCACCCCTACTCAGTACTAGTTTTTCAAGTTTTTGCTGTTTCTATTTTGGGATAATATTTTATTTTTTATTTTTTAAATTTGTGATCTTTATTTTTTATTTCTATTGCTTATTTAATAAAAATTTATATGCTAAAGGTACCCTTAATTATGAACTAATTTTACTGTAGTTTTTGCACGGACTGCCCCTATCGGGGTGGTCTTTAATTTATGCCTCTCAAATTGGTGGTTTTTAATTTTTACCTCAACTGCTCATATTAATGAAATTTTTTTGTTCAAAATATTCTTAATTATGATTAATTTCACTAGGAAAATTATTTCAGAAAACATTTGTCTGGAGGCATAAGCTAAGTATTATTTAATTCGCAAGGCAAATATTTACCCTTAATATTAAAAAAATAAAAAACGCCAGACACAGGTTAGACTTATAAGACACAAGTTTATGCTACTGAACTTATGCCTCAATGCACAAGTTATGCTAAGGCATAAGTTCAGCGTATGAGTTTCTTAAGATATAATATTCTACAACTAAACTTATGCCCCAAGACACAAGTTCGTCCTACTTAACTTATGTCATGCTCCTGAACTTCTATCTCAAGGCACAAGTTCATGCTCCTGTACTTCTGTCCAAGGGACAAGTTCATGCTACTGGACTTCTGTTCAAGGCATAAGTTCGTGCGACTGAACTTATGCCACTAGGCACAAGTTCATGCAACTGAACTTATGCCCCTAAACACAAGCTCATATTATTGAACTTATGCCCAAGACACCAATTCATACTATCGAGCTTACGCCCCAAAGGCATAATCTGTGTAAACTTATGCCTTGAGTCATAACTCGTGTCAGAACTTATGCCTTGCGATAATATTTTTTGCCCTGTGATTTTTTTTGCGCTGCTAGGCGCATTTTTGACCACTTTTTTTTTATTTTATATATTTTACTTAAGTATTGAAAGACAAAAATTAAAGACCACGAATCTGAAGGGCAAAAATTAAAGACCACAAAATAAGGGCATTTATGCAAATGACTCATTTCACTAGGCAAAACTCATTTCGCAAGGCGAAAACTTTAGAGAATGTTTGCCTTAGGGTATAAGTTCTGTAGTATCTGATTTGCAGGGTAAGACTTTTAGAGAACTTTTGCCTTGGGACATAACTTGTGTCACTGAACTTATGCCCCGTGGCATAACTCGTGCCACTGAACTTATGCCTTGGGCATACCTCGTGCCACTAAACTTACACCTTGGGGCATAACTTGTGATACTTAACTTATGTCTTGAGCTTAATTTCTTTTGCCTTCAGGTATAATTTATGCCACTGCACTTTGTCTTGGGGTATAATTTGTGTCATTAAATTTACGGCCTGAGACATAACTAGTGTCATTGAACTTATGACCTGGGGCATAACTAATGTCATTGAACTTATTCCTGGGGTATAATTTTAACTGAATTTATGCCTTGATAATTTTTTTTTGTCTTACGATTTTTTATTTTTATTTTTCGTTGTCAAGGGCATTTTCAACTATGTTTTTTTTACTTAAAGCTTTAAAGCGAAAAATTAAAGACCAGTAATTTTAAGAGGTAAAAATTAAAGACCACCCCAAATAGGGGGATTTGTGCGAATGACTCCTGTTTTAGGAAAAATTACCTGATGTATCCTCTTCTACTCCCTTATTACTTTTTACAGTGGTTTTTAAATAATTACTATACACATCGAGATTATATTGTGTAGCATATATATGTTTGTACACTTATATCTATATCTAAAAATTCTAGTCGCACCCAACCTCACTCGTTCGTCGTTGTCGTAGTTTGTTGGTGTGTTGGCCCCTAGATAATCGATGTTGCTTCGTTGGAGATTGTCATGCACATACAGTTTGAAAACACATATATTGAATTATGTTGTCTACACATATAATTGATGTCGTCACATACATACACATACATCTAGCTTATACTTTAACACATACAATCGACCATCCATATAGCTACACATACATCCAACTTCTGCTTTGAAAATATATACATATATATATATATAGTTGGCCACATATACATACATATACAGTTACAATATAATATTTGAATTTGCGTGATTTCAATTAGAATCAAATTTTATATGAGTGCGAATACAATATATTTTGCTGTTTTTATTTTAAAAACAATTGTTATATATTGCAAACAGCGCTATTTTAGGAAAG
Source organism: Datura stramonium (assembly GCA_018107945.1). Lineage (NCBI taxonomy): Eukaryota > Viridiplantae > Streptophyta > Magnoliopsida > Solanales > Solanaceae > Datura > Datura stramonium. The sequence goes on from JACEIK010004255.1 coordinate 61,962, forward strand.
ATCCTCGTGTTTTTATCCCTACTGAAAATAATAAAATTAGGCCTTTTTGAGGTAAGAGACAAATCTGATCTTCAGTTGGATTTGGTTTTGAAAAACAATGTATGTGTTGGATTGATTTTAGAAAAATTGATTTGAGAATACAAGAATAGCCACACACACAAAATAAATAAATAATAATAATATTTCTAGATGAAGGTGGACTTGTAAATCATATATCATATTATAGGAGAGTGAACCACACAAATGAGAAAGACCTTTGATGGGATGAGCTTAAGTAATGCAGAATGAGTAGCTAGCAAGGACAAGTCATAGTATATTTCCATAATTTGAAAATATTTTGGGTGCCTTTATGGCTTTATCTCATATGTTCAAAGTTCTATATATTGATGGTATAAAAATATTTAGAGTGAAGGATCAAAAACATATTTAAAATATTTTGGTATTTTGAATTTTATATCTGAATTATTATGTATGCGAGTTTTCTATCTGAACTATCTTTAAATATTTATCGAAACACACCTTAATTATCAGTTGTTCCCTTTTCTTACTAGCACGATGGTTATATTTTAGGTAAGAAAAGGAAACAACTGATAGTTGAGGTGTGTTTCGATAAATATTTGAAGAAAGTTCAGGTAGAAAAAGTGAACACCTGATAATTCATATATGAAACTCGCAAAACCGTAATCCTCCGGATGTGTTAATTTTGACATCACATCTTTATTTAAATATTTTACATACAATTATGCTACGGATACATACCGCCATTAATAGGACTCAATTCATATATAGATATATAATCATTCACACACTTACTTCATACTGTTATCGGGTGTTGGAGTGAATTAGAGTCCCATTAATTATCGATATGTTTATATAGACTTGGATAATTTTTCTCATGAGCTAACTTTTGGGGTTAAATTGGATATAACGGCATTTCTTTACATACTCTCGGTCTCTACCTGGACCTCACATGCATAAAATTCGAAAGAAAAAAATTACATGATATAACTAACTTACACTATGTATTTACTATTAAAGGATACACTTTAAGATCCTTGACATTCATAACTAATCTTTATAATTTATAACAAATTTTTATAAACTCATCAAAGCTAAAATTCCTTTGTGAAGGCTTTTGAACAACGAAATCATGGCAATCAATGGTGTCTTCTTCAGCACTCCAAATTCTCACCAATAATTCCATCTTAATATTCTCCTTCGAAAGTATATTCTTGTTTATACCCCTGCATTTTCTATAGTTCGCCTTGATTATATTCGTTGCGTTAATGAATACAATTGATACATGTTGTATTTGTTGTGCGAACAAATACATTTCACATAAATTGTATTCGTTACGCGAACAATTACCATTGACACAAATTATATTTGTAGCGGGAAAGACAACAGTGATACAGACACCTGGGAATGAAAAATTTGCTACAAAAGGTAAATAATAAACAAAATAGCTATGCACGGTAAATAACTCCCCAAACTGTGGTGGTTTCTGTAAGTTTCTCAATTCGAAAAGCATCATTATGTTTGCTTTGGAATTTTTTTACTTTTTTCAAGTTTCAAGATTATATTCTTATTATTTCCAATTTTGGAGTGTTAAGCTGACCATATAATAGTATTTCTTTTAATTCGTTAGCCTCCCCAACATAAATATGATCGGCGATACATTAATAAGAGAGGTTTTACTTAACACGATTACATAAATTCTTTGAAATTCACTCAAAAACTAGTGCTCTGATACTAAACATGTCACGCTCAAATTTATAGATAATGTGACTGACACCCGACACTTTACCCCACCAAATAAATCAATCATATGATATACCCCAAACGTATGCAATCACAACCACGATGAAACCAATTTAAAAATCCATGCATAAAACATTTAAATCTTGATTCATTCAACCCATTTCATATAAGTAATTAAATACACATATCAACCACGTTTCCTTTCTTTTTATGCTTTATCCGTCAACAACTGAATGTTTCATCTGGTTCAATTCACGATCACATATGCAAATCTAATCTCGTGGGCTTTAGCAGACGTTTTTCATTCTTCACCCGGTTCTGAGTATCATTTCCAAAGTCAACCTAACCACTTACCTTTGGAAATACGCTAAATAAGCCTTTGCCCTTAGCCAAATCATCCGAAGCATGAGCAGAATCGCCTTTGTTCTAAAGGCCTAACGAGTTCCGGAAAATTAGAATTACAACCCAACACGACTATGTGGGAGACATTAGAAAGTTGGTTGCAAACAAAAAAGTCATTGCTTTCATGTTTAGCTAGAGACCAACTCTTCCTAATCATAATTCTTTCCAAATGCATTGTCAATTTTAACAAGGTTAATGTGCCCAATTTTTTTCTTCTTTTATACAGGTGCTTTGTATATATTCACCAACCAGGGATGTGTTTTGTGTTTTGTACCTACAGAACTGTTTTTCCGGGTAAAATGATAGGAGGAGCAGAACAAATTGAAACATAGAAAAATTATCCTTTTCTTCAATACAAATGGCAAATAGTGTCCACATTTTTATAAATATACAACATTTAGTCTGTATTACATGTAAAAATGATACAACAAAACAAACAAAGGATTCAGAAGAATTACTCAGCTCCAAAATTCCCGGTTCCTGATGGTGACTTGATCATCCACTCGAGAGTTGTTCTCGAGAGTCCACTTCTCGAAACTACAGTCGATGAAGTCATAGTAGCCACCGTGAATTAAGAGCTCCCCGTTATTCACCTTGTCCTTAATCCATGGGTATGTAAGCAAATTCATCAGTGAGCCATTGACTGATTCCTGGACATAGAAGTTACGCGCATTTTGCTTCAATACACAGGAAAATCACATATGCATACACAGATAATTTTAAAAGTTAACAATGTCTAACTGCAAATTTTCAAATTCCCCATTTTGATCTACCAAATACACAAAATCCAGCACGCTTGCAAAAGCATGCGGACACACCAACTTACTTTGATGACACCGAGACATAAATTCAGGCTAAGAACGAAGAAGTGTTTAGTATTATATCTGCATATAAACAAAATGAGCACCACGAGATGGAGCATGTAACTCTCCGATTAGACATAATTTTCTTTCTGAAGGGAAACTAAATTAAGAAGAAATAAATACTTTTTCCTTCTAAATGTCTAAAAGAAAAGTGGCAAAATGTATGGAAGTTCTTGCCAAAACAAAAAGGAAATGCATGTGCACTCCGTTTATCAGAAAGTAGAAAGACGACAGACTTATCCATGGCGTGACTTGGGGTGGCTATGCCTCAAGCGTGTTTGAGCTGCACTATAACTGAAGTGGAAAATACATATAGTAACCCCTAAACTTGTCCCAAAAAGTCATTTACACACTAACTTTACGGGCAACTTCTTACCCCTAAAATCTTATTTGAAGTGAAACTAATACCACATTGTAACACACAAAACCAGTTTGACAGCTAGATTTCCACCTCATTTCTTATTTTTTTCATTCTTTTACTTTAATTAATTCCATTTACCAAAATATAAATTTATTCTCCATTATTCCATTTATCCACGCACCTCATTGCTGCTCGGAGCAGTTGAACCAGAATCAAAGACACACGACAACTCTTTAATTTCTGGCAATACTGCACTTCCCTTCTCAGTAAAATTCATAGTCTTCACAAAACAATATTCTTTTTTCTCCCTAAGATTTCATTGCTCTATTTCCCTAAGATTCAAGGCATGGCCAACTCATTAGCCTACAAAAAATCTAGTATGATCTAACTGTAGAAAGAAGGGACGGAACTATGTTTAACACGCCGAAATGATCTTAGGTCAAATAGCTAGTTTCAGACACAGAAAAAATCAGCAAAGAAATTATTTAGCATGTCTAATTATTCTTAACAAAGAGTAATCCGATATGCTCTTTCTCGCTGGGGAATTTCAATGGACCTATGCCAACAATGGGGAGCTCAGTTCCTAATGTATGACAATGATTTTAGATGGGTTAGGTTCATTGCCTTTCAGAGTGGGCGGGCCAACAAGTTTAACAGGAAGAGATTATTGTTTCGGGGAAGAGAAGTAGGGCTAGAGATAGTGCGCTCGGATATGTCGACCTCTCGACCTCTGACCATGNGTCACCAGAAACCTTGGGAGTCAGGCCTAGAGTTCGTCAATATGTTACTGGGTATTACTTGCTACAAAAATGTCCCATGCAAAACACTGCCTTGATTTAAAATTTTTATTTGTTGTGATCAGCAAATATTTTTGGATGGATTAAGGAAAATGAGCTTTCACGGTGGAAGGTTAAAATGGTGAAAAATAGTGAAGTAAAACTTGAAGCAGACAGGTCCGACATTTATATTTTATCTGTTTTTTGGACTTCAAATGCACCTCTCAAGTGATTTAATAGCAGCTGCTCTGCCACATCAGCGTTAGGGGGTATAAATTTCACTTCAAACAAGATTAGGGCCTAGGGGGGTAAGGGTCACTCTTAAAGTTAAGAGTGTAACTGGCTTTTCGGGACAAGTTTAATGTAAGTATGAAAAGGACACTACCTTTTCACAGTGCTTGCATTGCTGGTCAAAGCTGAGGTTGGAAGCAACAGCTTTTGTGCTTGTCCTGGCATTTTTTCCAACAACTACCCAACTTCGAATGAAGCTACAAGGAATTAATAGAAGAGCTTAGTACACATAAGTGACTATTTTACTGAACTTCATAAGGAATAAGTTTGTCAGAGCCGCCTATAACACTTGATAAGAAGAGAGACTAGCCAAACCTTGAATTTGTTTCATCGTCCATACTCATTAAAGCACGAATGCCTCCACAGCGACTGTGACCAATGACTAATATGTTTTTGACCTGCAGATAACAAAAGCCAAACCTGAAAACTTGAGGAAAAGGAAAACAAGAGAGACCAATCACCGCAACTTCCCCCTTATCCGCACCTCCTTGCCCAACAGATAAAAGATGAATATATAAGAAAAGAGGAAATGAAACAAATGGAAGTAGAAAATGAGATGAACTTGTAGGAATTCTAAATTCATTGGTGATGAACATAAGTAAATCTATCATCACAAAATTCCCTCATGTTTTGGAACATTTACGACTTCCAACACAATTTACATCAAGGTTAATAAAGTAAATTCATCACGAGAATCATGTTTTGGAAAGTCAAACAGTTACAGTCCTGTTACAAAGGTCTCGAAATTATGTCATTGTAACATCCTGTTTAGAATTTCAGTTCTCAAGTAACTCGATTTCAAGTTCCACAAATTCTAACTCCCAAATAAAACAAACAGATAATAGAAATGAAATATAAAAAGGAAACAGCACGTTGTAGGATTTCTGGACAAATTTTACTTACTTTGAGTGTATTAACAGAAAACTCAAGAGCTGCCTTTGTTTCTGAAGGACCGTTCTGCACCAGAAGGAAAAAATGCAAGCTTTTATTCCGAACATTGTTAATACACATCCTTAGCATTACAACACATGCTCATCAATAAGGAATGAAACATTTATTAAGTGTAAGTGCAGTATACAACACCTCATAAGGAGGCACCAAATTTGCGATGTTGCGGACTACAAAGGCTTCTCCTGGTTGAAGTCCCAGTATGTTTGAGGGACACACCCGAGAGTCTGCACAAGAAATTACCAAAAACTGCCCTTCATATTGTCAGTTGAGGTCTTCAGCAGTTGGCCACAAAATTAACTATATGGTTTGTAATATGGAAAAGGAACATGAAAGGAAGAACAAATTACAAACAGGGAAAATAGAAGGGAAAAGGAAGAGAAAAATCCGTGACTAAAAGGTGAAATAAAGTGTGATTGGAAAAATGTCTAAAAGGTGAAAGAAAGTTACCTTTGGTGATTGTTCGTCAGCAAGATTCTGAAAATGCTCCAAATTTTTCCTTGTCCAATAAAGGCAAAAAATCAAATGAGAAGAAACCTTTACTGTCAAACAAGCTGAAAAAACAATAGCCTGCTTCTGATGATGCTTACAAGTATTTGTCCTTCTTGAAATTCAAAAATCTATGCTTCAACGTAGTGAATTCATTCGATTCACATTCATTTACAGAACTCATCTCTTTTCCATCCACCATTTCCTTGGTCAGGGTCATTGGCTCCTTCCAGGCTTTCAATTTTGGAGTTGAATTACAACTGCAGCTTAAAAGTCATATTTTGAGATCAATTCATGAACTTAGATTGATGATCCATATAATAGTAAAACTAGCAGTGTTATCTCAAGACGTGCAAAAAATCTCTATGGTCTGTTGGGGCCTTAAGAACAAATAAAATGTATGCTTTAATGAAGAAAGGCACAAATGAAGGGGAAAAAAATACAAATATGCATGTGTAGTCCAAGACTAAAAATGGACAAATAAATTGAAAAAAATTACGATTAGTGAAATATTCAATTATCTAGTGTCGCCTCTTCAGGATTATGCTCATTGGCAAGGAAAAACATGTCTTAGAACCTTGACGACAACACTGAAGCGCCAGCTAAGCGAGGCGAAAACATGTCTTGTGCCTCGCTTCAGGGCTTAAGCACGCCTTTGACAACAATAAAAGCTAGATGATCCTAATGAAATATACAAAGAACTCCACAGTAAACTAGCAATGACTGGTGAAATAGGAAAAGACAGGGTCTTCCCTCAAAGGATGAAGCACAGGAACAAGGAAAAGATCCCATCTTTACATTATGCATTCATTGTTTACAAGGCAGAATAACTCATTACATCCTAAACTAGGCGCGATTTATTCAGTGCACACCTACACTTTAGTAGTCCTAATTATCCCCCTATACTCGGCAGGGACAGAGCCAGCCTTAAAGCTACTTCACCCTGTATATTTGTATTCAAAATTTTGTTTAAGACCTATAAACAAGCTACTCAGAATTCACTAAGCAAAAAAGAATTGTAGTTCAGAACCCAATAACAACATAACCAGTGTAGTCCCTTCTGCAGGGCCAAAATGTACACAGACCTTGCCCCTACTTCAGAGTTAGAAAGGCCATTTCTAATAGACCCTCAGCTACCCATGAAAAAAGAGTCCAAAGCAGTCTTGAAAAAGAAGTAACAGAAGTACAAAAAACTAAAAAGTAGTAGTTCAGAACCCATAAACACATGGGCTATAGTAGGCCAAAATTAACAATCTCAAATGAAATTCTAAAGATTTCTAAAACTTCTGAGGAGCTTACCTGGGCATATTCAACAATCTCAAATGGGGTTGTGCAACTTCCGAGAATCTCAACTGGGTCCTCAAGATCTGCACCAATAACCCAACCCAAGACATCAAAATCAAGAAAAGACAGCAAAAACAGCAGCAACATTAGTTCCCAATTAAAAAACGAGAGGACTTTTTACCCTTGTCGTGCCTGAACTCTTATGGAGATCCACAGAGGAGGAGGAAGAATTATATAAGGAGGATGATTGAATGAGAGGACGAGCCATTACAAATTACAAGGGCAGTGCAGAAAATGCAAAAGGGGCTCTATTGATTCCACTATTCAGCAGCCATGTATATTATATTCTTCATAAACTTCTGACATAAAGCTTTAAAAGTTGGTTTGTGCCATGTGTGAGGTTGTTGTGTTGGATCTAACTACATAAGTGTCAGCCAGCAAAACTGTTCCTCTCCAAGAAAGGCGGAGAAAACAAGGTTATTAAATTTCCAGAATAAATTTTTAGTTAGTGCCAGTTCAATGGTACAACGATTGCTGCGTAGAGTACAATTAATATATGCATCTTTAAATATTCCTTTTTTTGGAGAATAACCGATTTCCTTGTTAAAACGGCTCTTGTTCAATCAAAAGGTCGGCTTCTTCTAGAGGGTTGTAAAGCTAAGGCCCTAAAGCTCATCTTGGGCTCTTACATTTGATCCAATGGGCCTTTAAAGATTTATAGTGGGCTAGGTTGGAAGCTAATCTCCATCTTTTAACAAGAATTTACGTGACCTCCATTTAGTTTCGAGATAATTACAGTCAAAAATACCGGTCGGGCGTCTACTTAACGATTTTGGCCCTTTATTATTTTATTATTCGATTTAGCCCAATTTGTATATATCTTGAAATTATTGAAGAAAAAAAATTCGGAAACCTCTATAATTTTAAAATAAGTGATGTTTTAGCCTTTTGATTTTATTTCAAAATAAGTGGTGTTTTACATAATCAAGAAGACATTAATGATGTTCTTCCAATTTACCCTTATTTAAGTGGAGAGAATTTTATATAATCAATAAAATATTTAAGAGTTACATCTTTTTCAAGATATTTATTAGGGGTAAGTACGTATATATTTTTCTGTCTAGAATTGAGTAGTTTTCTTAAGGAGTGTGCCCAAGCTAAAAGCACTACTTATTTTAAAACGGAGGGAGTATATTTAGGGTATTTTTCTTAGATCATCTTGTACCTTTGAAGTTTAGAGAGCACTCATTGCTATTTTCAGGGTTTGCAGAATTTCAATATAGAGTATAATTTTTCCCCCTAATTACACTTTAATTATGTCTTTTTTATTTCTTTTATCTTGTATTCTCTATTTCTAATATGAGGTTCGAAACTCCGTAGCTGGGCTTTTAGATTCTTATGACATTAATATGAATGTATATTAGTTTATCTTGCTTATTATTATATAAGTTTTGATTATCTACTTATTTACATTCTTATTTGATGATTTGGTGGTTGCAAACACTAGATTAAGCCCTACACATTCACTTCTTACCTGTAAGAGTGGAAATTGGATTGGGTATAGCACAAGTAGTAAGTAATTAAGTATATTGAGGAATCATTATGCTTGATTAATGAAATCGAACTGGGAATAGGAGGTTCCTACTTGAATTTATCAATTGGGTCTTAATATTTCTCTCTTGAGTTTGGTAGAACTTGTAGGGATTAACTTGCTAGAGTTGAAAATTTTCAGTAAGTAGGTTTCAATTGAATCACAATCATCAATCTTATGTATATAAGAAAGATACTTGCATTCATTAAATAGATATGTCATATTGAGGTTACAACCCCCGTTCTTTTATAATTAAAAAATATATTTTTTTCTTGTATTTCAAGTGTTCGATTAAATTTCTAACTTGGTAAAAGTAGTCTAATTTTAAAAGTAATTATTTAATCACTCTCTTGTTTGAAAATAGTTTAGAAAATTCTCAAAAATTCACACACTCTTGGACATCTTGACACATACATACTCCTCGTGGGATCAACCTCGTCTTTGTTGAATTTATTATTGCTATGACCGTACTCTATTTTATTTTGAGATGTTGGATTGGGCGTGACCAATTTTGACGCCGTTGCCGGGGAGTATGGTGTTTTGTGTTATCGAGTTATTATGTGTTTATTTGCTTTCCTATAGATCTTTTCTTCGTGAATATTTGTTTGTCTATTGAGTTTTTGTGGATACGTGTTTTATTTTTCTTAGTTTGTTTTCTTTTGTTATTTGTCTCAATATAGCATCACGGAATAAAAATGGGTTTGATGATTGCAATCATTACTTTGTTGACCCATGTCCATATTGTGGAGGATCTCACTATTAGCTAGATTGTCAAAATGCTCCCGGAAGCAAGATGTATGCACCATCTCAATCCTATGATGGAAATATTTGCAATACGTTTGGTGACTTAGATGGATATTGGGGTAATTGCCCAAGTTATTTTGTTCCTCCCTCAAGTTATTCTAATGAGAATGCTAGTTATGAATTTGAATTTGAGTTTGACGGGAATAAAGAAATAGCAAATGAAGGACAAAAATGTCAAGTTTCAAGGCATCAAAGAGATGTTCCAAACTATTTGGAGCGAGAAGTTACATTAGAGGAGGAGCAAAAACTATGCCATCAACGCATTATTGCGAGACGAAATTTTGAAAAGAAAAAAGAATTCATTGAGGAGATTAAATACTTCAATTATCGTGCATTTATTTAGTCCTTAAGAAGAAATTACTGGAGAAGAGACTTCAATTACAATAGATGAGCCTGAATTTTTGATGATCATGATGAGAGTTAATAAAAGTGAAGAAGTGGTTCAAACCAAAGATGTGGAGCAAAATCATGAAGAAGAATTCTTCAACTTTCAAAAAGAGAAAATTGATGAAATGTTGAGTAGGGTAATGAGAAGGAATGAAACTTGTGAAAAAATATAGATCAATTGGTGGGGAAAAGTTCAATATGGAGATGATGAAATTGTCCAAAATATGAATTTCATCATAAATAAATTTTTATAAGTCTTGAACGAATTTCATTACGAAGAAAAACTTGACAAGGTGGAGATTGTGAGCCAAGATTGGCTCATAAATCAAGCTCAACAACTTAAAATTTTTGGGGATCACCGTGAAAATATTTTACGAATGACGGAAGAATTTCTAAAACTAAAATATTGAGAAAAGTCAAGAATTAAAGCTACTTGAAATTGCTATTCGGGACTTGGAGGTTGAATTGGATGCAAAAATTGAGACAATGCTCAATCCCAAATGGTCAAGGATAATATTCTTGAGTTGGATTCTATGGAAGAGGAAGTTAAGATTAATTTCGAAGAGCTAATGGTGGATTGTCAACCAACCGATTCAAAAGTAATGAAGGATGCCGAGATTGAAGAAATAATACTATAGTTGCAAAGAAAAATTCATCAAATAAATTTTGCAGACTATAGTTTATTTGGAGATGAGGATGTAAAAAATAAAGCAATTTTAAAAATTTACCGTCTTAGACCGTATTTCAAACTATTTTTCAATATTATGCTTGGTTAATGATAAATGATATGGAAGTTGAACTAATCGAG
>JACEIK010004255.1:72923-126954 GCA_018107945.1 Datura stramonium
CAAACATGCTATTACTTATGCAAGATTTAATACATGAATAACTTAGCGCCTAACCAGCTACCAAACAAGTAATTAGTGTTTGATCAAACTTTTAAAAAATGATTCTAAGTATATTTTCTCAAAACTACTTTGAGGAAAAACTATTTGTTTTAGCTTTTGTTACTCCTTAAAAATATTTATTTTCTCCCGAAAGCTTGACCAAATACCTTTTTTTTTCCTTTCTAAAATAAATATATATTTTTAAAAAGAAATAAACACTTTTAAAGATAATGCAACATGCATAGCACAACTAAAGTGAGGATTCATAAGGAGATAGAACGAAACACGTCTCGACAAAGTTTTTCTATACATATGAGCTCCAAAAGAATGGTGATATCAATGTGCAACAGATTCATTCAAGTGACAATGTGACTGATTTATTCACAAGATGGGGATGCAAAGTTCAAGGATGTTCTCATTATATTTTATATGAATATAAAATTATCTCATTAAAAAGAATTTTAAACTTAAATTATTTCTAAAAGTGAATAATTAAACCTAACTAATAATTAATCTTAAGAATCATCAATTGAAGAAAAAATATAGCGCCTAACCAGCTATCAAACAAGTATTTACTGTTTGATTAAATTTTTAAAAAGTGACTCTAAGTATATTTTCTCATAAGTACTTTGAGGAAAAACTATTTATTTTAGCTTTTGTTACTCCTTAGAAATATTCATTTTCTCTCAAAAACTTAACCAAATACCTTTTTTTAAAAAGAAATAAACACTTTTGACATCTCATTTCCCTTTTTTTTCCTTTATAGTTTTCAAACATGGATAATTAAGGTTGTGGCTATAAATTTATTTATTTATTTATTGTTCATTAAAGTTTTCAACAATCCTAGTTGTCCATGTTTTGGTAGACCATCCTTAATTAGTGTGATTGGTATTGTAATTGTGACCTTTTATTGTGAATTTTGTGATACTTTTAGCGCATGATTAAAAGGTCGTGATTGACATAGTCACTTCAATTTTCACATTTGATGTTGTTCTCCATTTATTGAATTTAACATGGTTTTGTCAAAGGGGAAATTAATATTCCTCCATACTCCATTTAGTGATCTCATTTCATTTTTAAAAAAATTAATTTTATATTTCATGAAAATGTCAAAAACATAAATTTTTAAAAATTTCATATTAAATTAAATACGTTCACATAAAATGAGAGGAAAGAAATATATGTTAACAATTTCCAAGCACTATGGTGATTATTGACCATCACCACAGAAATAGAAATGATCTGATGTTTAACAAAAAAATCTATTCTTTTATTTAATTTATGTGATATTATTTGAATGAACATGAAGTTTTTTTTTAAAGCAAAGCTTTTAAATTTACAATCTAAAATTAAAAGTGAATGATTAAACGTAAGTAATAATTAATCTTAAGAATCATCCATTGAAGTACATTANATATATATATATGTATGTATGTATGTATGTATGTATGTATATATGTATATATGTTAGTTTGAGCCCAAGGGCTAAGTTCAGGCTTCCAAAAAAGGCATATTTTCAGAGGTAGAGCTTTTATATAAGGCCAAGTTTTCAAATAGATTTTATGCCCAAGGGTTACTACAGTATTAGTGTTTTCAAAAATGGAGTAAGCGGTTAACTGAGATGACATGAGTCGCTCAAGGCAATTGTCAGAAGCTACATTTGTCAATGTAGGAGTGGAGTATACTGTTGGGCTGTCTCCTCATGAATTACCTTAGAAAGCTCCCAATCTATAAAAATCATAGAATACGAGTCTATTGACACTCATATCTCAATATAAAAGTCTGGGTAAAAAATTGAGTAAAAAAGTCAACCTTGAGCCTGAATGCTTAAACTAGAATTTTATTTCAAAATCTTTTTTCCCATAAGGTAAGGATCTCAAATTTGAAATCTCATAAAAAACAGAGTTCGAATTGACCTTCAAATCACCAAAATACAATTTCATAAATTTAGGTACAAAAATTCCCAATTTCAAAATTAATTCACGGTTTAGATGATGAAATAATCAAAAAATTAGTGGAGAAATACAAAGTAGGGTGTTAGATTCTTACCCTACGACAAAATCTTAAATTAGCTTCTAAAATCTCCTTAAATCGAGCTCAAAATCTCCCAAAATCGAGTTTTGATAAATTAAGTCGTATCAAGGAAATAATTATAAAACTCCCAGGTATCTTTGCAATTGCAAACGAAATGTCACAATTTGGAACTGTCAGGACCCGAGCCGACATTTGATTTATGAGTAAATTTTTTGCATTTGTAACTCCTTTGACTGTCCCAAACTACTCTCAATTCTCATAATTGCTAACCAAAATACCGCAACTATTTCCTTTGTACTCTGTCTTCCCCAACTAACCTCATAATTTCGAATTGAAACATCATATTTTCAAGATCCGAATAAAATCTAAGATATCGCAATTGCAAACTAACCTCATAATCACTAACCTACACTAGATGACAACAGTGAGCAATATCAAACACAATCAACTTCTCGGATGGACCCTCAAATTTGTTCAGAACCTCTCGAACATAAACCAATAGTGCAAATCAATTTCCTAAAATATATTTAGAACCTGTGGGAATCATCAAATCACCACTCGAAGTTTTTGGGACCAAATATTGTCCGCCGTCAACTTTAAACATAAGAAAATCAAGAATTTTCACCCAAGGGTCCAAAACACTCTCGAATGCCTTGGACCCAGCCAAACCTCCAATTAGGTCATAAATCACATTCTGAACCTAGTGGAATCTTCAAAACACGAATTCAACCTCACCAACCCCATGTTGGATTTAGTCAAACTTGCCAATTTCCGAGCATCAAAAGTTGAAACTTTTCCCGGAACACATTCGATTAACTTAGAAATCATGTCACCCATCCCCACAAGTCATAAAATGCTATCAAATGCTACAGGATGATTCCTACCACAAGTCAAAATAACCTTGAGGGTCATTTCAGTAATGTTCCTAATCTTTTATTTATGTCTATTACTTGATTATTAAAAACATTTATGGTAGAAACATGGAAAAGTTTTGAGAAATTGAGAAAGTTCAGGCCTATGGATCTTCAATCAAAATTATTTATTTTAAAGGGAAAACTTTATCAAAATTTGATTCTTATTAGTCTTATAGAATCATCTCGCTAAGGAAAATCTGATGATGGGTATGCTTCAGGAATTCTGACCCGTTGATCAGAGTTGCTTTTTGGATCAACGCTTTGACCGTGAGTTTGACTTGTATTAAAAATTAAGAAAATGTCTATTAAAGCATTTTTAACCATTCTAAACTTATTTCTGTATATCTTAAGATGATCTAGAGATCCGATAGAATAATTCTGATTTATTGGAGATGGTGCTTCAGTTACAAATATGAGGTAAGTGAGACTTTAAGCTTTGAAACTTGCTTTTCAAAACCTACTTTAAAATTGTGTTTTATACCTGATCCATGTGTTAAGCCAAATATGTGCTTGGAAGAATTTGTCTTTGGCTTGTCACAAATTTATTATTTTGTAAAAATTTCTAAAAGAATTTAATAAGTGCATTGTGGTGTGACCTCGTATCATGGAGTTGGGGCATTAGTATCATTTCTTCATTGCCGTGATATATGTACAAGGGGCATATACACTTCCGTAGTATCTTCTAGGCATACACATACTGCTGTAATATGTTAGGGGTATATACATGCTCCCATAATATATTTAGGGAATTATATACATTGTCATAGACTCCGGGTTATTGTGTTGATTTCCTTCACTGCCTTTTTTGACAAATCCTGAGTGTAGATTGTGTTGATGTATGTAACATCCTTGCTGAATATTTATTTAGGCCTTATTGAGTATTAAATTATGAGATGTATATTTGTGCATATTATTCTATGATTGTTATGTATTTGCATTTTCTAACACTTGTTCCTGAGGTGTTAAAGTGGTGGATCGAGGATATTATGAGTTATATTTATGTATAATTCACTCCTACCTGTATGTCCATATAAATACTACTGTTGAGGGAAGAAGTAGTGGCGAATGAGTCTGTTTGCATATATTCTGTTGATGAGGTGAGCCTTCACATTGTTCATAGTGGTTGTCATTTCAGCCCTATATATTTTTAAATCATATATTTTCTTTCTTGGGGTTTGCATGTCTTATGCTAAATTCATGCAACCCTATTATATGCTCTATGGTATTAATATGGATTTGGGCTAGAGATATATTATTTGAGAAATCATTTGATTATTTAATATTTAAGACTATTAATTCATTCAGACTTGCTCATCTTTTCTCTTAGTACTTTTAGAAATGGTAAAGTGTAAGGTAACAATATCACCTTGATTAACCTCAACTAAGTGAATCGTATGAGGTGTATATAGTATAATTACCCAAGTCAATGAGTAGGGATCAAATCCACAGAGACCTTTTGTAACAGCCCAGGCCATCGCTTGTGGAAATTGTCCCCCTTGGAGCCTTCGCACCTCACGGTTTTAAAACGTGTCTACAAGAGAAGGGTATCCAAGCACTTATAAAGCACTCTTCATTCTCATTCCCAACCGATGTGGGATTCACCTAAACCGATATGGGATTCACCTAAGGCAAGTCTTACACTCACCCCCCTCCCTTGGGACTCAGCGGTTGGGGAGGAGAACGAAGAGTGCTTTATAAGTGCTTGGATACCTTTTCCTTGTAGACGCATTTTAAAACTGTGAGGGGCGAAGGCTCCAAAGCGGACAATTTCTACAAGCGGTGGCATGGGTTGTTATACCTTGTATAAGCCAATACGATCAAGCAATTCAAAATTTGTGTTGTAAATTGAGAGCTACTCAAGTTAAGGGTAAAAGAATAATTTAGCTAAGAATTTAAATGCTAGATTGAATTCAATATGAGAAAAACTAGGGAAGTGTCCCCTTTTAGGGTTGATCCCACCAAATCACTCAATAGAGCTAATTGAGAATGGGCTTTCAAATAATATGCAAGCAATCAACTTAGGCAATCGTTAGGTGTCTTCCAACTATCCCAACAATGTCAATCTACATCAATTTTCCCAAATTGAAGAAAACTCCGGTTGCATTTTGCCAATTTGAATTCTTCCTATGTCTAGGTGAATTCATTAAACAAGGTTTAGAGCCTTGGGTCATTATTCATTAATGCTTCCCAAAACTTAATTGGCTTTCCAAGAGCAATAGAGACAATTGGTCATGATTGGAGTTTCACAACCACCAATTTCATTAGAAAGCTAAAATCAATCAAATATTATCAAGCCCATGATCGATTTCACTCATAGGAAGAATTCAAATTGGCAAAATGCAACCGGATAGAATAGCAAAAGAATAATAAGAAGAAAGCAAGTAATTATACATTTACACTTGCAAAGCAATAATGGAATAAGAGAATCTGGTAATGAGCAATTTGATCTTCAACTTCAGTTACAATGCTAAAGCTATGGAGAGAAAATGGAAAACTATCTACTATCTCTAAAACTCTAATCTAGTCGAACTCCCTAAAAAAAGAACAAAAAAACTATTTATACTAAGTCTCTAAAATCACAATTTAATTCAAATCCGGAGGGTCCCAGTTTGCAGAGGCGAACCATTTTTTGGAAAGACGGTCCGTACATTAAACCGTTACTTGTTTCAGTGTTTTGCTTGACCTCGATCTGTCTTCTGTTTGGGGCCCATCTTTTGGAAAGATGGTCTACATCTTAAACCGTTAGTTTCATACCACTTGGTGGTGTTCTACGGATCACAAGGCTTTCAAGGATACAGACCGTCTATTGAAAGAATAGTTCATCCTTTTGTCCAATTTTACAGACTTTAGTGATTTTCATGTCTCCTTTTATCAACTCATTAGGATCCTAAAACTTAAAAAGATAGAGTTAGTTTTGAGTTAAATTAATATTTAAAGGCATGCAAAACTCTATGAAAAGAAGTACAAATGTGTCGCAAACTCTCGACACATAAACACTCCCAACTTAAAGATTTTGCTTGTCCTCAAGCAACTAATATAAGAATATCTAACTTAAACGTAGAATTATGTTTTGGCATCACAAAATGCAATGACTAGGGAGGTTTTGGAAAACAACTACAAGCACATAATAATCAAACAAGTCACCCCTCTATCATGAAAAATCATTTTTCTCACAACCATGCAATCTCTGCTCATGATATCATCTCAACATGCAACACACCTAGATTGAGAAGTAATTCATGCTAGCCATTATCATCCACATGCCCTCATATTTTGGACCAAAGAAAGTTTTCATTTTCAGAAGCAATGATCATACATACTACATGGACACAAGATTAATAGAAAAGAGAAAAATACTCAACTCTCACGAAGACATTCACAAGATAGGTCACAACTACCATATGCTTGCCTTTTTTTTTTATCAAATGCCTTTTCTTTTGAAAATCCAGATTGAGATCACATAAGGGCTTGTCTAAGTTTTTAATGGTTGTCAAAGGACTGGTAGGACACAAATGTGGTCTTTTAGTGGCTCATTACCATCCTTGAACACTGCATCACATTCACATTTCCTTTTTCACTTTATACCCTTCTTTTTCTTCTCTTCTTTTCCTTAGCAACTTTTGCACAACCGAATTGTACTTTTTGTGAGCTTACTTTATTCACTTTTCCTTTTTCTTTTTTTCTTTCTTTGCTCAACATACCTTGGGAAGTAGTCAAACAAATCATTTATGCCCTTTTCTTTTCTTTTCCACCTTATCACCCCCAAATTGCACTTTTTGCACAATTTCATCGCATTCATCATGTTGAGGAGGACGAGTTCAAAAGAGGATCAACTTGTGAATTGGTATTGATTTTCATTACAGTTGATTAATAAAAAGGTCACAGGCTCAAAAGGGGAGACTATGGATACATACATCATTTGGCAGATTCATTTAGGCAAATATGATTTTTGAAGCACCAAGAAGGCTAAGTTCATCTCTACAACTCAAAGTCAATCCTAAGTTTAAGCATGAGTAGCCGGGAAAATTCTGGAGTGTGACCTTAACATGTGAACAAAATTTTTTTCCCCTTACCATACAATGGCACATGGATATCAAATGAACTAAACAACTCTATTCTCAACTGGGGAATTGTTGCCACATTCAACATAATAGGATGTCAAAAGCAGAGGTACACATGTCAATACATAACAATTATTGTAATTTTTTTTTTGTGGGGAGGGGGGCACATTTTTCAAAGAATTACATAAGTATGCTATAATCTCATATGCCACTACCATTATCAGTCAAAAACACTTTATTCAATCAAGAACGACTCAACTTGTAGGCTGGTACCCTTAAGAATGTCGCATAATAATTTGTCATTGGACCCACACACTATGATACTTTAACTACATTGTTAGGCCAAGATTCAACAGAAATTACGCCTCTCATAAAAACATGGCTAAGAAAATCCGAGAGAACTCTATACTACAAAAGCAATTAAACTCTATAATATAGAAGTGGTAAAATGGATAATCATCACACACATCATCATTAGACTCACAAAAATCAGATTTTATTACAAAACATGAGTCATTTCAAGCATCAACAACATAAACCAAAACATGCCACAAGGGCCAAAAATGCAAACCCCCACCTTTAACTCAAAAATTGTGCAATGTCCCCAATGCATATACAAGTAAAGCATAGAAAGTGATAGAGGTTCCCTGAAGCTCCCAAAATGTGCTACTATGGGTCATGTGGCATGTGGGATGGAATGTCATGGCACATCAAGTCTGGGTGCAGTGAGGAGCTCATCTTGGAATTATAAGGTTGGCTTTGGGTTATAGCAAGGGATTCTAACTTTTCAACCTGTAAATTTTCAGTCTCCACGAGGTCCATATCAGGGTCATTTTCCTCTAGAAGGACTTTCTCCTCAGACTTGTCCTCTTCCTCATATATCTGTATCTTGCCTTTATCAAGTACAAGAGTAGGACCTATCAGCTGTGACAGAGTAGAGATGGAGCCTGCTGAGGTGCAACTCTAACTGGTGAAGCTCTAGGAGATGAGGCTCGAGGAGGTGTGAAGCATTGGGAGATGAGGCACGAGAAGCCTGCTCAGGGGAAGACCGAGTATGTGAATCCCCAACCAGTGATGCTGGCTGTGAGGACTCTAGCTGTGGTATTTCTGGTAGGTGTAATATCATGAATTAGCTCCATTAGGCTAGCAATAGGTCATGTCCGATCAACCACCGATAACTTAACCGTGACCTCATCAACCCAAGGCTCTTTCATATGTAAATTTAGCATTGCAACTCTAGTTTCCTCCAAATTAGTGCAGAGGCTCTAAATCTTTATCCAATTGGAACTGTTCTCCAATTCCTCAGTAGGTCTCAATAGCCCCCAATCGGGCACTTAACGCCTCATGGGTTGCCCTGATTGAATCCTGCAGGGGCTGCAATACCAGCTTAATAATCTTGGCTATAAAGGCCGGCATTTCCTCCATCAAACGTGCCTGCTACCTCTCCTCTCTGTCAAGCAGAGCAGCTATGCTCACTAATTAATCTTTATAATTCTAGAAGGGAATATGGCTAGCAACGAGAATCAGGGAAAGTATAGCAGTAGAAGAAGGAGCTCCATGGGAAGTAGAGTCTATAAGGACTGAGCTAAAGTTGTTGGGGGCTGTAAGGTGACTATTTTATCGGGTTCCTCATACTGGATACCCTTAACCTTGAATGTGCCTCCTGCTGGAAATTCTGAATTAGAGCATCTGGCAGCTATGATCAGTGTGTCATCTCTCATCTTAGTGATACGAATCACCAGACGAGCCTTAGTAAATATATCCTCTCTCAGCAAGATCGAGACTCTTGCTTTTTTGCACAGTTATCACTAAACATGGGAATGGGAGAGAGGTGGCTGCCTGCAAAGCTTGCTCCTTAAGCTCCATTTATAATATCTACCTATGCCGATCCTTGTTATCCACAATCACTAGCATGACCATTACATGGCCATGTGGAAGTCTGTTGTCAGTCTTGGTCGGGCAATTCCTGCTACACATGATATTCCACCAAAATTGGGTCTGAAGCTGCAAACCTTTTTGAAAATCTGTGCCATCTCAAGAGCAACCTATATGGGTATACCTTGAGCTATAATCTAAGCCATCAATGGCTTGGCTCGTAACCCATTTCCACTACTGCATCATAAGCGGAGGTGTCAATGGCCTCGTATCCATCACCAAGGTAGCACTAGTTGATAGCCTTAGGGCTGATATCAACTGATAAATAATCACTGGCAGCACTATTTGAGACCTCATGCTCGAATTAATCCGCTGAAGAAGTGCCTCATCATAACATAGAACTCCCTCACGAGAGTCGGGATATACTGGCCTGGAGGACAGAGGAGAATGTCCCAGTGTTGGAACTAAATCTGCTCCGTGATATCCGGGTACTGATTTAACCTAGTGGCACTAATAGTCTTTTCTTCCATGATGCTCCGATTGCGCCTATCCAAGTGAGGGCTCCGACTCTCAAGATATCTGTCACGAGCACCGTCTACCATGCATCTAATCCAGAACATATCCTCCCCCTGCTTGCTCTGCTGAGTCAACTTGGAGGGAGGATATATGACCAGTAGAGTCCTTACCTATGGACTCCCTAGAAGATATATTGATCTGTTGCTCACTAAATTGGGCAATTACTTGTTCCTATGAAGGTTAGGATGAAGATCCCTGAGATTGGGTGTCTGATGCCTGGTAGAGTGAGCGTATGACTAGGCTGGAGCTAGTTTTAAAATCCTCTCGGTAGCCAGAGGCTTATACTCCTCAATATCTTCATCCTAGAGTCGGGACCTTTTTGGTGTTGTGGCCTTTGCACCCCTTGGTTGTGCTCGCGTTGGTTCCATTTCCTATGATCACGCTTGAAGCATTAGACACATTGTATTGAACAACTTAAACAACGTGACACAATTTAATTGGCAGGAGAAATGACA
This sequence comes from Datura stramonium, assembly GCA_018107945.1. Classification (NCBI taxonomy): domain Eukaryota; kingdom Viridiplantae; phylum Streptophyta; class Magnoliopsida; order Solanales; family Solanaceae; genus Datura; species Datura stramonium. The sequence continues at coordinate 82,878 of JACEIK010004255.1, forward strand.
GTCCATATCTTGAATCTATAGACCGTATGTTGTGCCTTCTTTTAAAAGCACAAAAGCAGAACAAAATACGACCTATCTTTTGGAAAGACAGTCTGCATCTTGAATCATTAATTGAACTAGATAATCCGATCTCTCTATTTCAAAAAGTGAAACAACATGCGGTCCGTCTTTTCAAAAAACCATCCATTCTTTAAGATTAAATAGGGGAAAGCAACACTTTGAAACATTTTTATCATTTTAAAGCATAAAATGCATTGGATGGGGCAATATACAGTCGTCTTTCACATAGACAGACTGATTTTATCATAAGCGCAAGCTCATTCAAACATTGCCCATCCATTTTCAAACAAATCTCGCAAGTTCTTCCCCCTCCCCATTTCAATTTCCAAGACAGGGTGTTCAATTACCCACGAAAAACATAAATTTAAAATTCAAAATGAGCACCATACCTAGGTTTGTTAAAGAGGAAGGTTCGGTGTGTGTGAAGTGAATATGCTTAGTTCACAGCTCACTTAAGCCCTAGGTGCTCAAAGACTTGATGCTTGAATGATGGAGAGTGGCGTATGTGTGGGTGTGGAAGATGATATGCAAGTTTGAAAGCTTTTCCAAGTTCAAGTAATGGTGATTTTTCACAGAAGAGGGAAAGAGAAGAAGATAATGGAACGAGAGGGAGTACGAGTGAAGGTACGTCTCTTAACCCTCATCTTATGTCAAGCATCGGGTCAGATTGAGTTCTAAAAAATGGTCGTCTTTTAAAAAGATGACCCGCTTTTTCTTAAACACAATTATGTGAAATAACCCAAATGCCCTCCTTCATTAAAAGCAAAGGATGGTCTAAAACAAAGACCATCTTATTAATAAGTAGTCTGCATAGCGGACCATCAATTGATATTCATCAAACAGAGATGTCCATACTTGGCCTTTAAGTGACGAATTGATTGATGGTCCACATCTTGAAGATGCGGGTCTATTATTTCAAAAGTCCATAGGAGGATGAAGATTTCCCATTCTTCCTTGTGCAATTCTTTTTACCATCTTAAAATCAAACCTGCATACATCAACATGTATTAGTCCAAAAACACTTGGGTTGCCTCCCAAGAAACGGTTGATTTAACATTGTGGCACAACGTGCATACTGTACATGGTGTAATTTTCCTTGTGTTGCCTCTCAAGAAGCGCCGAATTTAACGTCACAGCACAATGCATAGTACCCGAATTATAATGAAGGTTAGTCATCCTTAGGACGAAACTTCCTCAGCCCTTTTGTTCCTTTGGAGTCACAAAGACACTGCATCACCCATTTGCGTTTTGTCTTCTTCTTTTTGGGTGACTCCTTTGATTTATGACCATGCTAACCACAAAAATATTCCCAACATCTATGGGCAATAAATGGCCTTTTCCTGCTTTGGAGGTTATCTTTTCATCCTTAACCCAGAACATGATCTCTTGTTTCTCCAAATCCATAAGTGCCCTCCCCATAGAAAGAAAATATCTCCCAAGAATAATGAAGATGTCCATGTCAACATCATAGTCCAACACCACAAGTTGCTCGGGAGCACAAATTTCCTGACCTTCACCAATACATCCTTCTCTATCCCTACCAACATTTTGATTGGCTTGTCAACCATTTAGGGCTGATTAGAGGTAGGCTTTAACATGGACAATCCTGATTGCTTGTATATGGATAGGGGCATCAAATTGATACTATTCCAATTGTCACACAAAGCATGCAAATAGTCGTAATGTCCAATTCTACAAGAATTGTTGAACTCTCCCAGATCACCCTTTTTCTCCACACTTGTGCCAACAATGATTGCACTAACTCGATAGTTTAGAGGTACCAATTCTTCTTCAATTGGTCTCTTATTTATCAATAGTTCCTTGACATATTTAGCAAACCCTAGTATCTCTTTGATAACATCAATGTACGGGATCCGAAGTGTTGTCTCTTTCAATCTCTTAATGTGTTTAGTAATTTTTGCATCGAGAGCTTGCTTGGCCAGCCTTTGAGGAAAGGGAGGAGTAGGTGAACAAAAAGATTTTGCAATATCAACTACACTCTCCTTGGCCTTCTCCTTCCTTTTGGGGATATCCACAACTTCTTCAACCACTATATCAACTGGTGGATTTATTAACCCTTTATCAACCACCTCTTCAACTTGTGGCTTTATCAAACCCTTACACTTATCATCACCCTCAGACTTATTACCAACACCTTTTTTAACAACTTCAACACAAGAAACATTAACAGTGGGTTGCACAATCTTGCCACTTCTAGTGAAAATGGCTATACAATGAGCATTTGAGGTACACATACGCCCTTTAGAGTTAGCCGCCGTGTCACTAGGCAGATGGCCCTTCTGCTTGGGGTTGTGCTCTCTAGTCTCTCACTTGTTCCTCCAACTTTTAAATGGATATTTTGTGGGAGTGAACGATTTCTATCAATATTTTTAACTATGCATCGGATCTCTCTTGGTTAAAGAGCACTTTCTCCAACATTTCTTCAATCCTGGAACCCTTTTGCTCTTGAGAATGTCCCTCCCTCCAATTCTAAGAACTAGCCAAAGGACCCTTCGGTGGGACATAGGGGTTTGGACTCTTGTTTCCAAAGTTGCCATTATTATACAATCTTTGATTCAAGACGTCGTAGCTTTTCCTATGATAGTATTGACTTTGACCTTGTGGTTGAAGTCACCATTAACCTTAGTATGAGAAAGACGAATGGCCTTGATGTTGTTGTGGTTAATGTGTCCTATAACTGTGTCCTATAACCTCCGGATGTGTTGCTAATATAGTTAGCATCTTCTACTTGCATTGGAGGAGGATCTTGGTATGGTTGATGTTGATATTGAGGGGGGGGGGGCATCCATGCCCATTTGAGAACCATTTTAGCCTTCTTTCACAACATGCACCTTCTTGACCTCAGATTTAGTCAATTTTTTGGTCAATAAGGCAATGTTGGTAGCCAAAGTAGCCATCATCTGATCACGATCCTGGTTCTCCTTCATCTAGTGAGACAATTGAGGAGTACCCACATTCAGCCCTCCAATTTGATCTCCACCATGCCATACTTTGTTATGCTTTGCTATCCGGTCATGAATAACGACAATGTAGTTGTAGGTTTCATGAAACAACCCCCAGCTGCATTATTGGTCACTGATTGAGTCAAAGGGTCCAAACTAGTGTAGAATTTTTCAAGTAATGTATGAACAAGGAACCCATGGTTCAAATAGTTGTTCCCTCGAAACCTATCTGAAGTAGAATATTTTCTCTTTGTTTAGATTTCTTGCTAGTGGGAACTTTTTCTTCAAGAACACGTCGACAAGCTCTTGCCGTATGTGAATGGAGTTGGGAGGTAACCAGTGCAACCAATCTCGAGTGTCTCTAGCCAAAGAGTACTTGAAAACCCTTACCTAAATGGCGTAGTCAGAGATATTTTTTTGCTTATGGAGGTCGCAGACCTCCTAAAAGTTCTTGAGGTGTTGATGTGGGTTATTTTTTGTGGAATTATGAAATCGGCCTTTAGCTTTGAGCATAGTATAAATACTACCACCAATCTTAAATGAGGTAGTGTTTACCTTTGATAGTACAATTGCACTAGTGTATTCAACTTCATCGTTGACTTTAGCAAACACATTATCCACTTCTCCTTGTGGTAAAGCCATGCTATTCCTAATTCAAAAGATAAAAGCAAAGAAAAAGTGAAAGAGTAGGATCAATCAACAAACCAAAATTTAAAGTACTTGATAGGACCTATTGCCAAGGTCCCTGGCAACGGGCCCAAATTAACGATATTGCCCTTGATCCACCTCAACTAGTGAGTGTGTACGCAGTCCATATAATATAATTACCCAACTTAATGAGTTGGGATCGAATCCACAGAGACCTTGAATAAGCCAATACTATCAAGAATTACTAAATTAGTTTTGTAAATTATGAGCTACTCGGATTAAGGGTAAAAGAGTAATTAAGCTAAGAATGTAAATGCTAGATTGAATTCAATATGAGAAAAACTAGGGAAGTTTCCCTTTTAGGGTTGATCCCCCTAAATCACTCAATAGAGCTAATTGAGCATGGGCTTTCAAATAATATCTAAGCAATCAACTTAGGTGATCATTAGGTGTTTTCTAACTATCCCAACAATGTCAATCTACATCAATTTTCCCAAATTGAAGAGAACTCGATTATACCTGATTGTATTTTTGCCAATTTGAATTATTCCTATATTTAGGTGAATTCATTAAACAAGGTTTAGATCCTTGTATTATTGTTGATTGATGCTTCCCAAACCTTAATTGGATTTACCTAGCACAATAGAGGTAATTGGGCATGATTGGGGTTTTGCAACCACCAATTTCACATTACAAAGATAAAATCAATAAGATATTATCAAGTTTATAATCAATTACTTAGAGATTATTAGGGTTCACAACCCTAGATTTGGGTTTAGTTACCCATAGCAAAAGAGGAAGAAGAAAGCAAGTAATTATACATTAACACTTACAAAGAAATAACGGAAGAAGAGAAACTTGTATTGAGAAACTTGATCTTCAACTTCAATTACAATGCTCAAGCTATGGAGAGAAAATTGAAATCTAGATAATATGTCTAAAAATCTAATCTAGTCGAACTGCCTAAAAAAGAAAAAAAAAGACTATTTATATTAAGTGTCTAAAACACCTATTTAATTCAAATTCGGAGGGTCTTAGTTTGTAGAGATGAACCATCTTTTAGAAAGATGGCCCATATGTTGAACAGTCAGTTGGTTTTGGTGTTCTGTCTAGTCTCATCCATCTTTTGATTGACGGATTGTCTTTTGAAAAGACGATTCACACATTGAACCATTACTTGCTTCAGTGTCTAACTTGACCTCAATCCGTCTTCTGATTGGTGGCCCGTGTTTTGGATAGACGGTTCGCATCTTGAACCATCAGTTGAATACTAATTGGTGGTATTCTCTAGATCACAAGGTGTTTGAGGATATGGACCGTCTACTGAAAGAGCAGTAAGTCCTTTGCTCCAATTCTGGCAGACTTTAGTGATTTTCATGCCTCCTTTTATCAACTCATTGGGTTTCTGAAACTTAGCACAAGTTAGTTTTGACTTAAATTAGTACTGAAAGTCATGCAAAACTCCATGAAAAGAAGTAAAAATGTGTCGCAAACTCCCGACACATCATAAGGAAAATTGATTCACAGGGACGGGTGGTGTTACCTGGTGCCAATCACTTCCTGGGGTAATTTGGGACATTATCTTAACCTTAAACTAAATGCGGTTACAACTTCAGTATACTAACCAAGCAAGACGAATTAGGTATATGTCTATTGTACCCGCAAATCCGCTTCCTGATAACCAAGGTTAAGATCTTTCTCTATTTAACCCTATCGAAATCTTAAATTTCCCACTTTTTTGTTCAATTTAAGATTCATAGATATACTTCACTATTTGCGAAGCAGTAAAACAATTACTCTCAAGGTTAAATAAATAATTCATACAATGAACATCATGAAATTACTTTGCTTAATTTGTGTGAAAGATATACCATATAAGTCCTAAGAGTTCAACTTAGGACGCATTAATGTTGGGTGTATTTACACGCCCAAGTGCTATGTTATACCCATGTTCTAGTCTTGTTTGTACCTTAAATTAAGTATAATCTCATGTCTTTTGCTTATAAATGTGTGCATGGACTAACAAGTTTGATTAGCCTATTTCGTAGGTTAGAAATACTAAGGATGAGGATAAGTATGAGGATGCATAAGCAAGAAGGAATCATGGAATGAATTCAAAAGCGAAAACATGAAATTGGCATGAAATGGTGGCTGCCATGCAACGCCAGCGTGCCACGCCGACAAGGTTGGGCGATAGGTAACGTTCCATGCCAAGCGGACTGGGCTCTAGGAACCATGCCATGCCCATGCTTCTACACGCGATGGGATGCCATTCTAGTAGCTAGGCGCGATAGCGCCATGCCACGCCAAGGCGATGTCATGCCCAAGCCAACTTCCAGTGTTGCTATGCGATACCTCCATGCCATGAAGGTCAATTGACGCGACCACCAAAGTGACACAGAGGTGGATTTCCATGGAAAAAATATCCCATATTATAAAAGGAATACTTAGCTCATTTAATGGGAGAGGATGAAAATATTTTGGGAAAAAGAAGAACGGCTTGGAGGAGAGGAACGACAAAGAAGGCTCTACCTAGGGTTATTTTCTCTTTTCTTTTCCACTCTTCTTTATACATGGATTACATTACTCTTATGAATTCATGTAAAACTATGAGTGACTAAGACCCTCATTCTAGGGGTTTAGGCCACATGACATGAACGTATTAGCATAATTCATATTTTGGTTTGAGGTTTTCTCATTGTTGATTGTCTTGAATTCTTGTTTTACTATTTTAAGGATTGATCACCACTAGAATATATTTAGGATTCTTGTGTAAAATCGAAAGGACAAAGCATGAGAATAGACTAATGAATTCAAGAAGTGAGTTCTTGTCTTCAAGACTTGATTCACATTTAGGATAAAAATATGCCTAATACGCCTTGCTTGGTTATTAAATGGGATGATAGTTAAACACTTGTGAATTGGATTATCACATCTCCACTCAACGATGTAGTTGTGAAGTCAATTCTAGGTTAAATGATTAGAAGCTCGAAAGACCATGATTAAAGGAATTAACCCCATAAACCACAAATTAAGATAAAAGCATATGAATTAGGTTATCAAATCCCCGCTCAACGATTTAGTTGTGAAACTAATTCGAATAAATGTTTAGAGGCTCGAAAGACCATAAACATGGCATTAATCTTGTAAATCAATAACTGAGATAACTACTTGAACCAATGTGAATTATAGCTATGCGTGAATGTTGGCCTTAACCCAGGATCCCTCTTTGATATTGATTACAACTCATTTTAGTTCTTCTATGATTTGATAATAAAACTTGGAATCATTAACAAACAACAAATTCTTGGTTACTTTTGCACTTGTGAAATTTGATATTAATACTTGAAGTTGGTTATTCACTAAAGGTCTAGTCCCTATGGGTTCAAAATTCGGCTCACAACAAATCACTTTACTACTTGTACGATCGCGTGCATTGGGGTGCAACTGCTTTTTGGCCCCATTGCCGGGGACTGGCAAAATTAGTGAATTTATTGTTTTTTGTGTTATTCTTAAATTTTCTTTAGTACTAAAAATTTGGTCTTAGTTACTAATTTTGCTGGTATATTTTGGTCCTTGCAACAAGCTAGCAAGGGATAGAGCATAGAGAGCTAGTAGGAACCACACCTTGAACCTGGAAGAAGGTTGATACAATTAAGAAAGAGGGTGCTAGTCTGTATACCTTGCAACAAGTTCAACTGGACGAGGTTGTTCTAGTAGAGATGGTTAATAGACCAGTTCGCGAAGTGACAATCCCACTTGCGATAAATGTTACCTCCAGTATCCGCAGATCAAAACCTGGAGGAAAATTTTAGCTGAAGAAAAATATGGTGCAGTTGCTACATACCAGTGGAAAATTCATAGGCCTAATCCATGAGGATCCACAACAACACTTGTAGAATTTCTTGGAAATCAGTGACACATTTGTCCCCACCGGAATGTTTACTGATTATGTCAGGCTCTTTTCCCATTCTCATTGTTGGGAGAAGTAAAACGACGGTTTAAGAAAGAACCACCAAACTCCATCACAATATGGTACGACTTGGTAAGGAAGTTCCTTATCATTTTTTTTCATCTGGCAAGACTGCAAAATTAAGGAGTTGAAATTTTGAGTTTCAAGTAGAGACCAGATGAGAACTTATACCTTGCATGGGAGAAATTCAAATCTCTTCTCAGAGACTGCACTCACTAGCAGAGCAATAAAGTGCTGGCACACGCCTTTGTGTAAAGTCTTGACCCACACACAAAAATATTGTTAGATTTTACTGCAGGGGGTTGATCTTGGGCATATTTATATGCCCAAGTGATACTCAAATGCGTCATTTCGTCTTGTTTATCTAACGATGTTTGTACATTCTCATGTAAATTGTAGTAAAGAGACCAGATGAGAACTTATACCTTGCATGGGAGAAATTCAAATCTCTTCTCGTAGACGCACTCACTAGCGCAGCAATAAAGTGCTGCACACGCCTTGTAAAGTCTTGACCCACACACAAAAATATTGTTAGATTTCCATCATAGGTTGATCTTGGGCATATTTATATGCCCAAGTGATACTCAAATGCGTCATATTTCTCGTCTTTTATATATAAATGTTTGTACATTCTCATGTAAATTGTAGTAAAATGTGAATTTATACTAACCAACATGATTAGTGTTGTTTGGCAGAAAATGTAATTTCAGAAGCTAAGATGCATGTTGGGAGGAATCGGAAATGGACTCTAAGCGAGCAAGGAAATGGCCAAGTAAAGTATGGATTAAAGGGGCTCCGCGATGGAGCCGTGTCACGTTTCCATCGCGGATGCATTCTCGCTCCTGGGATGATTAAAATTGGCAAAATTCCAAAAGAGGAGGGCTGCCTCCGTGGCACGTTGACCTAATTACCTCGGAACTTGGAATCTCCAAAGAAGGTGCGCGTTCGGTGCCGTGTCACGTTGGTCGAGCTCCGCGTTGCATGCGGTGCCACGTTGGGATTAACTACCATGGACGAATCTAACCTGCAGGAGCCTCCGTGTTCCGTGCGCTCGTGTCACTGAGGCTGCTCACGATGCACCCGTGACACGTTGCTTGTTATTCCGGGAAAAAATCCCACCAAGATAAATAACACTTAGGTTCATTTTTAATTATTCGACTTGGTGGAGCAAGAATGTGGGTTGCTGTGTAGCTGAGGGACGAAAATCTTTGGGTTTTCTATCTCTTTCTCCTTTCTTTCAATTGTTTGAAAGGATTTACACTCATTTGATGATGCGTTTAATCCACAAACAGAGTGGCTAATTTCACTTCTTGCTGAGTGTTAGAACAATTGTATTGAAATGTGATTGATCATTTGGTTTTTCATCTTTCTTCCATTTGCTGTTCCACAATTTGTTCTTACCGCAGACAATGTTTCTTGGCCAAATGTTAATGTATATCTAAAAAGTCCCAAGCCACTTGAGAGAGCACGAAATTGGAAAGTTGTGAATTAATAGGATATGATCTTTCTGCTTGGGAAAATTGAGAATTGATTTACCTTCGTGGATAGAAATATACTCGAAAGTCGATTAGTCAATACGTGGAATTTTCAGATGAAGCCCGAATTTAGAACCTCTCGAGTGTCCCCCGTGATGAGCTCATACTTAGAGAAAATTCTTTAGGGGAGAAGAGATAGAGTACACCCCATTTTGACACCTAATGGAGAGACAGATGTGGATGCAGAGAAGGTGTATACAAGTAAGGAAGTCAATCACAATGCAAACTTTAGAGTTGACGGATGGACCCCACTCAAGCATTTTTCCACCTTGAGTTCGGGGAGGATCACATTAAAATAGAGTCCTCCAAGCGTATAGAGAAAATGTCGAGAGGAGGACCAAGCCCGATATTCTCGAAATTCTTGCTGATTCCAATAGACAAAATGACTTCACTTACGTAATGGCCAATAAACGTCAAAGGTGAAATCTATTGCTTGGTCCCGATAATTCTTCACCACCACCCCGAGAACATAAAAGGAAATTAGAGAAGAAATTAGGGTGAGATTCATATCCTCAAGGTGGAGGAAAAAGTGGTGAAACGTAATACGCCGTGCCACGACGTAAAATTAGGGGCAACCCAAGGGTACCATTTTAATTTCTTACAATAGAGTTGATTTTGATATTTTTTCACTCTCTTTGTTGTTTTGATGGAAAGTTAAGCACATATGGAGGGGAAGTCCGAGTACCCGTGGAGGAGGAAGCAACAAGCGTGAAGAGAAAAAAAAGTGTGGGTCGACTCACCACTTGCAGCAAATTTGAACGAGCATAGCCATGGCTAGGCCTAAAGGCTCAGGGAGTATTCCTCACCCTCGCAAATGTTAAGTATGAGGCTTGGGAAAATTTTAAAATTATTTGTTTTTAATAATTTTATACTTTTATATTTGTTTGTTGTTTTGTGTTTTTTTATGTTTTTAAATATTTATTAAATAACTAAATAAATGAAAAAATTGTGTGCGTTGAAACCTATGAATTCTAACCAATTTTTTTTATTGTGAGATGAATTTCAGGTTGAACGGAGGGCAAAAATGCAAAGGATCACAAAGGAAAAAATCGAGGTGAGATTAAAAAATAAAAGGTTGAAAAACGTTGAGCCTACTCGCTATTCCGTGTCACTGAGGAGGCTTCCCGCTGCTAGCCTCCGTGGACACGTTGAAGGCAATCCGGAATTTGGACAAATTCCTAACACCCGCGCTGGAGCGAGCTCCCGTGTCACGGAGGGTGCTCCGCGTTACCCACGTGACACGTTGAGGTGTTATTCGCGGTCGTCACACGGTCACCTGCAACCCAAGCGCAAAACCCTCCTTTTAACCCCGAAATCCTCATTTTCCCTCATTTTTCACCCTCTCCGCGACAAACACCCAAAAATCCCCCTTCCCCCAACGTGAAACCTGACCTAGGATCAAAGTTTCTTCAATTTTTCTTCAAGTTCATCTGACAGCTAGTGTTCTGAACCAACCTCAATTTTTGCTAAATTTTTCGATTTCAAGCATGTGTGGGGTAAACCTTGCCCAAGTGTAATTGAGCTTAAATTCAATCAAGTCATTGTTGATTGTTCATAGTATCGTTGTGATTATACGAACTGGATAAATACATGTTGGGTTGAATTTGTGCGAAATTGCTAGCTAGGGTTAGAATTTGACTATGAAGAAAGTAGATTGAGTTTGAAATGTGAAATATATTTTGGGTTGTGAATGTTGGGTGAAGTAGTTTGTATTGTGCGTAATGTTGAATATACGAAATAAACAAGGGATTTTAGGGAGAATGAAATTGATTGAATTGTATAGGAATTGGTGAATTGCATGGGTTGTTGTTGAGATTTTTTGCTAAGTGCTATGTGATGAAATGTTATCGATGGTAATATTGTGATTAGTCGTGACGAAGTCTGGTTAGCACATAGAATTTACACCGCCGACCCCTTCCGAATGCACGAAGCACTTTTGTTGTTGTTTTTCTTGTTTTTTATGTAATTTGCAAAATGAGGATGATCTTGCCGTAATGTCAAATGAGTGGCTAAAGACTGGAAGTGTGGGGTGGCCTAGCTTGAACTCAACCTTAGTCGAAGTATAATTTTTAATTAGACTCCATTATCTCTGATCTGCCTCGCTTATTTGACAAGAACTATACTATGTGCAAGACAAAGGAAAGGGCGCATCTACATAGGGCTGCAGAGAAAGAGGATTAGGGATCGGGAACAAGAAATCCAACAGCCATTCCTCGCAGCCTGCGCCAACACTCGCCACGGAACCCGATGGGTGACTCGACTTAAGGGAAGAAATGGTATGCCAAAACACAAGGAGACCAAATACTTCCCCCGAGGAGCACATTGCAAGGGAGCCACTTGCAATGTGGACCTACTGCATCGTACAACGTATTGACACCGCCTGCTAAACGTCAGTTTTCTTGAAGAGCCCAATGAGTGCAAAATATCCATCCGATTCGGGAGTTCACCGCCAATTGGAACCCGACACTCCGCAGTCACACTGCGCCGTCAAGATAAGGGGGCAAGTCACCCTTGAGCCCCACACCAATACCATCTTGGGGGCGCAAAGGCCGATGCCCATGTACTCCTAAGCACCGAATATCACTCCACCATATACTGATACTGTGATGCACCTTGTGTGGAGCCCGCTCGATGCCACGTTGGAGCGGTGCATAAGGAGAGGGGCTACCACGACATTGCCTCACTGGCTGCATGAACAGTGGAAGCCGTGATCTCGTCGAAATTGTTTGTTCTCGCTCGATTTCGGGGTTCAGCATGAGCGTATGTCACCCAGATCGCGTATTTGGTGTATGTCCCGATGAAAGGGCCGGAGATCAATGTTGGGGGTGGTGATCATATCCGCCTATGAAGAGAGCTGCTACTGCAAGGGCTGTGTACGGGGCCAGGTTTTCTTCACCACTGCCTGAGGGCCTGGATGTTGAGGAAGAGGCCCCGGATTACATCCCGCAGATGATAGGCGTGCCGTGGACGTCACACAAACCAAGGCACCCTGACTCATGCCGCTCCTACACTAGCCGAGCGACATGCTCCTGGTGGCCAGCATATTGGCCCGTATGTTCGGGATGCGATGTCTACCAAGAGATAGGCGGGAGGCTTCCGCAATGAGATGAGTTGTGGCAAATGACTTAGACTACCCCTTTTCTCGCGAACGCCAGTAGGCTCTATGTCGGTGGGCCCAAACTTTGGGAGGCCGTGGATGACGACGGCCCCACCGATGAGGAGACATTTCGTGAGGACTCCGATGTTGAGCTCCGAGGAGGACGACTGGGGCGATTCATACGGAGATGAGGCGCGGCACTGACGAAGAAGTTGAATGCTTCGATTGATCGTGGAGTCTCACGACCCACTTTTGTGCTTTGTTGGAATTTCAGAACACCGGGGACAAATGTTGTTCGGTTTTAAGTGTGGGTGGAGTAGTTAGTAGCCGGTTTTTGTCTTGTTTTGCTTGTAATTCATGTCTCCTGTTGTGCTTGGAAAATTGCAGATTGTGACCCCGTGCTTTTGTGTGTATGTTTTGTATTGTAATTATTGTGAAGTTGTTGTGTGCCGTTGGATGTTGTTAGCCGGTTGTGTAAATTTTTTTATCAAATCAATTAAGATTTAAACTTCTAATTATTTTATGATTGCCTTCATGTTTGCTTCTTGCCCTTTTACCGAGAAGAGTTCCATTGAACCGAAGTCGTAGTAGTGACCGCTCCCTATGATGGATGGACATCCACTGCCTTAAGGGAAATGTAGTCGATCTGGAAAGGTTTTTGTCTCGTTATTTTTGTTTGTTTGTTTGTTTGTATCCCATGCGTGTCGCTACCCTTATGGTTACGAAATTCTGTTGCATGTTGTACATGATATTAAGAATGCAAAGGTGATTCGTATGAAAGCATGCAATTTTGTAAATATGTTGAGATACCTAGGCCATAGAATTCGATTCCGTGTGATTGAGGCTTAATTTTGAATTCTTGTAATTAGCCGATTGAAGAGTCTCGTGAATATGTCTTGAATTGAGCATGTGCAATGAGTGTCTAGTGAGGTTTCGATTATTCCATGCTATTGTGGATTGTCTAGAACTTGCCGTTGTGTGTACGAAACGAAATGAAGGAAGTGTAGCGAAGGAAAGGATGTAGGCTTTGTTTTAACCGAAAGTTTTTTATTTTTCATACTCCACTCGAATATCAAATCCTAGTTAGACCATTGAGCCTTTTAGCCTATTTTTTTCTTTTGTCGAAAAGGTAAACTTGCTTAACCCTTTTTCATTATCCGTAAATCCGATCCAAAAATCCTTAAGCGCTCAAGAAAAATAAATTTTCCCCACGTTGTCAAGGAGTGAGAATTCAGAAAAGAAAAGAAAAAGCAAAGTGATGAAAGTAAGAAAAGATCAAAGGTGCACTTGCCTGATTTAAAGAAAATAAAGATGTATAACTAATCTTTATTGTTAAGTCTATGTGTTTAAAGAAGTGGGGACAAAATAAAGAAAGACTTCAAGAATGGGAGAGGATGAAGGAAGAAACAATGCCCGTAATGTGATGGGATGTATTGAAAAAGCGCTTAAGGATGCTAGTTGCTATTATTGGTTAGCCCAATATTTACTAGTTCCGTAGCCACATTACAACCCGTTAAGTCCTACGGATCTTACATCACGCGTCCTTATATTAGTGGAGTAATACACTAGGAGACAAGCTCTATGGTTCATGACACTACGTATGTGGAATTTTGGGAGAAAGAGCGAAATCGTGTCTATATGCCCTACATGTAATGATTAGAGTTCATGTGATTGAAAAGTGGGGAAATTCCTCGTGTGTGTTGTGAGGGCACATGCTTGAATGAGATTGAATTTCGTGCCTATATCTTGATCAAATAATTTGCATGAGTTTGCCGATATCGAGAGTCGATTCTTGAGTTAGGAGGTCTTGATGTGTTGGATGTCATTGTATTGATGATATTATGCATGTTTTCTTGATGATTTATAAATAATCGGTATGTAACCGTAGCTCGATTGTCGAGCCAAAGTAGCCATGGTTGGGTGTCAATTGCATGAGGTGTAAGATTGTTGTTCGAGGATCTAACAAGATTTAAGTGTGGTAGTGATTCTGGCATAATATATGCCCAAGTGATACTCAAATGCGGCCATTTCGTCTTGTTTATCCTATAATGTTTGTACATTCTCATGTAAATTGTAGTAAAATGAATTTATACTAACCAACATGATTATGTTGTTTTGGCAGAAAAAATGTAATTTCAGGAAGCTAAGATGCATGTTGGGAGGAATCGGAAATGGACTCGGAAGCGAGCAAGGAAAATGGCCAAGGAAAGCATGGATTAAAGGGGCTCCGGGCGGGAGCTGTGTCACGCCGCCATCGCGGATGCATTCTCGGCCTGATGATAAAATTGGCAAAAATTCCGTAGGAGGTCCGCGCGCCTCGTGGCATGTTGACCTAATTACCCGGAACTTGGAATTCCAAAGAAGGTGCGCGTTCGTGCCGTGTCACGTTGGTCGAGCTCAGCCATGTCAAAAGCCACTGCTGGGACAAACACCGGACCCACCGGGGCCCCGTAGAGCTCTCCCGCGGTTCGTGCCGTGTCACTGAGGCGCTGCTCCGCCGATGCACTCCTGACATGTTGCTTGTTATTCTGGAAAAAATCCCCACCAAAAGATAAATAGAACACTGACCATTTTTAATTATTCTCGACTTGGTGGAGCAAGAATGTGGGTTACAAAGGTATTGAGGGGACGAAAATCTTTGGGTTTTTCTATCTCTTTCTCCTTTCTTTCAATTGTTTGTATGATTTTATACTCATTTGATGATGTTTAATCCACAAATGAGTGACTAATTTCACTTCTTGCTGAGGTTAAGAACATTTGTATTGAAATGTGATTGTTGATCATTTGGTTTTTCCATCTTTTCTTCCATGGTTGTTCTATTAATTCTTGTTCTTACCGCATTAATATTTGGCCAATGTTAATGTACATCTAAAAAGTCCGGTTTCACTCGAGAGAGCACGAAATTGGAAAGTTGTGAATTAATAGGATATGATCTGTTCTTAGTTTGGGAAAATTGAGAATTGATTTACCTTCGTGATGAAATATACCGGAAAGTCGTATTAGTCAATTACGAAATCGGTTTTCTGTATGGGTTAGAACACAATTTCTTCATCACGTAAATGTAGGTGGAAGGTCTCATGACAAGTTGGGTTAAATACGCAGAGTTTGATCCATAGGCAATAATTCGACTAGCAACCTGAGGAAAGATTAATCAAATTGTATCGATAATTTATTTCCTTCCTCGCATGTTCGGTTTTAGCCTCAACATGCTAACAGATTCATAGTTCACCAAAATTGTATATTCATTTTGGACATAGTACAAATTAGGAAACAAAATATAAAAATCTTTCTTCACATTGTTGTCCGTATTTTTGAGTTACGCTTATTGACACTTGAGTAGATTTTCTAGCGTAGTCCAGTCCCCGTGGGATCGATACTTGGCTTACTTGAGCCATTTAGTTTGTTCGACCACGTGGCACTTGCGTGTAGTCATCCGTACCGACCAATGTGTTTTTGGCGCCGCTGTCGGGGACTCGGCAATTGGCAAAATTTTTCTTAAGTGTTAGTTTATCATTTCTCTATATTAGTGTTGATAACTTGGTCTTGAATTTTAGTTTTAAATTCTTTTGATTTTTTCGATACCCTTACATGACATCGTGGAACACAATTGGTTTAAATGGTGGATACTCATATTTTGGAGACCATGAGTTTTTGGAGGACACCACCGGTGGCAACACCGTAACACGTGCAACATATGTGGTCATAAATGGCCATTGGAATGGTCGTCTAATGCATACTCCCCTCCCGAGCCTACTATGATCCTTCGTTGTTTTTGATGAATATAGGCATGTTGGAAATGAGGACTTGGGACGCAAGCCTCGAATAGAAGACATTTAAACACCTTGAGCAATCGAAGCAATGAAGGATAAATGGCAACATTGATAGTTCAGAAGAGGAGAATGCAGAGACTCTAAAAGGATGAGCGTTAAATTTACAAAGATGATTGGCCGGTGGCCGAAGCTTGTGATAAATTGAAGGTAACAGCTTGTAGGCTATATTCAAGAGAAAACTACAAGAGGAAAGACAAGGGTGAATTTTCGATGAAGCCCGACATTTAGAACCTCTTTGAGTGTCCCCGTGATGAGCTCATACTTAGAGAAAATTCTTCAGGAGAAAGAGATGTGAGTACACCCCATTTGACACTAATGGAGAGACAAAGATGTGGATGGTGAGAAGGTGTATACAAGTAAGGAAGTCATAATCACAATGCGCTTTAGAGTTGACGGATAATCCACTGCCATTTTTCCACCTTGAGTTCGGGACGACTTGAAATAGAGTCCTCCAAGCGTATAGAGTAGGGGTCGTCAGAGAGGAGGACCAAGCCCCGTATATTCGGAATTTGTTTGATTCCAATAGACAAAATAACTTACTTTACCCGGGCCAATAAACGCTAAAGGTGACATCTATTGCTTGGTCCCGACAATTTTTCACCACCACCCCAGAGCACCATAAAAGGAAATTAGAGAAGAAATTAGGTGAGATTCATCCTCAAGGTGGAGGAAAGCAGAAAAGTAATATGTCATCGTGGCTACGATCGTGAAAATTATACGCTTGGGAGGCAACCCAAGGGTACCATTTAAATTTCTTACATTAGAGTTGATTTTATTATTTTTTTTTCACTTTTTGTTGTTTTGGGTTAAGCAAGCGAAGGCGGAGGAAGTCCGAGTAATCGCCGAGTGAGAAGCAACAAGCGTGGAAGAGAAAAAAAAAAAAAGCGGGGTCGACTACCCACTTGTGCAAATTCTGAACGAGCATGTCAAGTTATTAGGCCTAAAGGCCTTGTGGAGTATTCCTCACCCTCGTTAAATGTTAAGTTGAGACTTGAGGAAAATTTTAAAATTCTTGTGCTTAACAATTTTTGGTGAATGTAATGTGTGTGAGAAATAATTGGAAAAAAAAAGAAAGAAAAAAAATATATAAAAATAAATAAATGGGAATGAAAAAAAAATTAAAGTGAAACCTATGAATTCTAACCAATTTTTATTGTGAGATGAATTTGTGTTGAACGGAGGGCAAAAAATGCAAAGGATCACAAAGGAAAAAATCGAGGTGAGATAAAAAAAAAAAAATAAAAAGGCTGAAAAACAAGAGCCCACGCGCGTTGGCTCCGTGTCATGGAGGAGGGCCTCCGCGTTAGCCTCCGTGACACGTTGAAGGCAATTCTGGAATTTGGACAAATTCCGTAACACCCGCGCTGGAGCAGCCTCCCCTCCGTTGTCACGGAGGGTGTGCTCCGCGTTACCCTCCGCGTGGACACGTTGAGGTGTTGCCTGCGTCTGGGTCACATCGGGTCAAATGCAACCCGCGCGAAAAACCCTCCTTAACCCCGAAATCCCCTCAATTTCCCCATTTTTCACTCCTCCGCGACAAACACCCAAAATCCCCCTTCCCCCAACGTGACACGGACCTAGGATCAAAGTTTCTTCAATTTTTCGGTTCATCGGACAAAGGTATGTTCTTTGAACTCAACCTCAATTTTACAAATTTTTTGATTTTAAGCATGAGGTGAGTGGAAACCTTGCCCTAACCGTAAATTGAGCTTAAATTCACCAAGTTATTGTTGATTGGAAGTTCTGTAGTAATTGTGATTATACGAATCGGATAAATACATGTTGGGTTGAATTTGTGCTGAAATTACTAGTTAGGTTAGAATTTGACTATGAAGAAAGCAGATTGAGTTTGAAATGTGAAATATATTTTGGGTTGTGAATGTTGGGTGAAGTAGTTTGTATTGTGCGTAATGTTGAATATACGAAATAAACAAGGGATTTAGGGAGAATGAAATTGATTGAATTGTATAGGAATTGGTGAATTGCATGGGTTGTTGTTGAGATTTTTTTGCTAAGTGCTATGTGATGAAATGTTATCGATGGTAATATTGTGATTAGTCAGACGTAAGTCCGGTTAGCACATAGAATTTACACCGTCGAATTCTCTCGAATGCACGAAGCACTTTTGTTGTTGTTTTTCTTGTTTTTTATAATTTGCAAATGAGGATGATCTTGCCGTAATGCCGAAATGGTGGCTAAAGACTAAGTGTGGGGGTGGCATAGCTTAACCCTACCTAAATGGTATAATTTAATAGACCGACATCTCTGACTGCTTCGCATTTATTTTGAACGATGTCGAGCAGAAAGACAAAGGAAAGGGCGCATTCATCGGCCACCAGAGAAAGAGGATTAGACTCTGGAACAAGTTAGGGCCCCAAGCAGAAAGACAATGTTCCGGGCGGTCACCGCAATACTAACCCGATGGGGCGACTGACGGTGGAAAAAATGGTATGCCAAACACAGAGACCAAATACTTCCCCGAGGAGCACATCAAGTAGTGGAGCCACTTGCACAGACCTACTGCACCCACAACGTATTTGACACCACCTGCTAAACGTCTTGAAGAGCCCAAGGAGTGCAATATCCATCCGATTCGGGAGTTCTACGCCAATTGGAACCCGACACTCCGCGCAATACACCGTCAAGATAAGGGGGTGTGTTGTCACCTTTGAGCCCCGTCACTCGAATTCCATCTTGGGGGCGCGTAACACAGACATGCCCATACCCGGCACCAATATCACTCCACCATATACGGATATCGACGTACCTTATGTGGAGCCCTGCTCGACAAAGACGTTGAGCAAGTATAAGGAGAGGGGCTACCACGATTACTGCCCTACTCATAGATGAACAGTGGAAGCCAGATCCGGCTGAAAAATTGTCTGCTCCGCCCGATTTTTCGGGGGTTCACATGACAGATGTCACCAGATCGCGTATGCTGGTGTATGTCTCCCGATGAAAGGGCCGAGATCAATGTTGGGGGTGGTGATCATATCCGCCATGAAGAGTAGAGCCCATTTGCATCAAGGGCAATGTGCAATTGCTTGGTGGCGCCGACCACGTTCCCGAGGGGCCTCGGATGTTGAGGAAGAGGCCCCGAATTACATCCCCTAGATGGATAGGCGTGCCGTGACGTCACAAAGACCAAGGCACCCGACACACTCACGCGCGCCCTTACACTAGCTCAAAGGGGTTTACCGAGTGAACAGATTCAAACCCATAGCAAAGTCATGGCCATTAGTCCGAGGAGTGGCAAGAGAGCCAAGGATGCACCAGAAGAAAAGGAAGAATGAGGTGTAACCAAAACTAACCAAACCAAAGCTCATCACCGACAAGGAAAAGAATAGGTGGTCAAGCTGCAGAGAATAAGTCACAAACTAAAGCAAGGCAGCCTAATAAAGAGACTACCACCACCATTCCCGATAAGGCTTTAGAAAAGTGTTAAGATGCTTGTTTAAGAATTTTTTTATATTTTCAAAGAACTTCACATAAATTTTCCTTTAATTGACATTTTGCTGGGAATGCCCATGTGCTAAAATATCGAGAAATGTGGCGCTCTAACAAGAAGAGGCCGGTGGGCATGAGACCTAGAAAGCACTCATTGAGGAGGAAATTTAGGGTAATGAGCAAGATGCCGCAGAAGCTCAAAGACCCGTGGGAGTTTCACCTCTCGATACAAATAAGTGGAAATGAGATGATGCAAGCTTTATGCGAATTTAGTGTGACCGTGGAACTTAATGCCCTAGAACTATTCAATATTATTGGTTTAGGAAAACCAAGGCCTACTCAGAGTTAAGGCTTCAGCCTAGTCAGATCGAACCAAGGTAGTTCTTGAGGGAATCATAGAGGATGTGCTCATCAAAGCAGGTAAATTCATAACTCGGCTAATTTTATTATTCTTGGATTTTGAAGTTGATGATGTGGTGCCCATCATATTGGTATGTCCATTCCCTCGGCCACCTGAGGAGCACCCGATAGATGTCCGGTCTCCGGGCAACCTAAAGATGAGGGTAGATATTTAGTTATAGAACTTCAAAGTGTACCAAGCACTCAACACCCTAACACACTACAAGGATCTCTCGTATGATCACCGTAATGTGAGGATGAGTGTGGTGGAGGGAGTGCGGGGCCCTCACGCTCACACAAAAGACAACTCGTGACTCGTATTTGAGAGGATGTATTGTGATCATAGTGGAGCCGTGATGGTGAATAAGAGGGAGAGTGTGGAGGCTATTCCCTCATGAGTCAAGAAAAGAAGAAAGCGCGCCCGAAAGGGAGAAAGAGGTTGAAGACATCCTTAAAGGAACGCGGTCTCACGTCATGCCGCGACATTAACTCAAGTGTCGCTGGGAGGCAAACCCAAGTTATATAACAGGTATAATGTTTTTTTCCTTATTTTTATTTTTGTTTACTATCACTTTTGTTTTTATTTTGTGTAGCCCAAATTAGAGGGAATTCGAGTACCCATAAGTGAAGCTAAGGAGCACAGACAGCATAAGTGTAAGTTATTGACCCCGCACGGAATTTAAATGAAACATACGCTAGCTAGGACTAGAGGCCTCAAGAGGTATCACTAAGCCTTGTTTTAATTTTAATTGACACTTTGGGGCAAGGTGAGGTTGGTGAGTCAAGTAATTCACTATTGAAAGTGGTAGAAGCTAGACTGCTTCCTCCATTTCCATAGAGGTTCAAAAAGAAGAAGTTAAAGGACGCAAACTTGTAAGAAGTTTCTTGATATATTGAAGCAATTATATGTGAATCTACCATTGGTATAGTTGTTACAAAAGGTTCCTTGGCACGCCAAGTATTTAAAGGATATTGTGGCAAACAAAAGAAGGTTCACTGAGTTTGAAGTTGTAGCTCTCACGTAAGAATGCGCTCCTTGGTTCAAAACAAGAATCAAGAAGCTAAAAGATCTGGGAGCTTACTAATCCGCCATAATTAGAAGTTGAGAGGTCGGCTCAAAGATTGTGTGATCTCGGTGAAAACATCAATCTTATGCCCGCATCATTATTTAGAACATTGGGACTAGAGAACCACGCCCATCACAACAATATTGCACTTAGTTGACAACCCATCACTTATTTTGAGGGAATTATTGAAGATGTGGTGATCAAAGTGGACTGAGTTCATCCCGCCGTGGACTTTATCATCCTTGACTATGAGGCGAACAAAGCAATTCCCATCATTTTGGGAAGAGGATTCTAGGCCACCGTTGACGCAATCATATAAGCTTGAAGTCAGAAATATGTCATTTACCGGATGGCCAAGAGGCATCTTGATGTTTAGGAAGTGAGGTTACCACCCCACTATTAGGAGTTTAAGATGAGCACAATGATAAGTTGGGATATTATAGAAGGTTGTTAAGAAACATGTGTTGTGAGTTGAACCAAAGTAGGGAAGTAGGTTACTAATCATCTCACTTTTAATTGGAGGAGTGAGAAGTCTTGGGCGTCATGCCGCGACATTAAATCAAAGGGCGCATGGGAGGCAATCCGTGGACTGCTGTGCCATGACTATAACTAAGGCACTTGGTGGGAAGAAACCCATCTTTCTCATGTATTTTTATTTTGTAGAGACAAACAGAAATTTGAGGTGAAAGTATAGGCAAAGAAGCCGGAAAATTCTAGGTCCGGGGAAAATACCCTACGCGCCGCACATGGTGTTGAACTGAAGAATTTTTTTCCGACAAGGTGAGTGGTCGTGTGTGCCATGCCGCACCCAATACACCAAGAATTTTTTTTAAGTGTTGGTGTAATGAATGGCGCGCCGCGCTAGGTGTTGGTTGGGCAAATTTTTTTTGTCCATGGGTCAAATTTGGATCCAAGGACCCTAAAATTAATAAAAATCCATAACCCATATATTTATTTTAAATTTCCATTCATCTTCTCTCTCTAAAAAGCCAAAGAAAAAAATAAAAATATTTTCTCTCTTTTTCTCCGTCCCACCGTAACTCCTCCCCTCTTTTCCCCTTATTGTTGCCTTCTCCAAAAATATTGGTGAAGCAAACTTCTTTAACTCAAGTAAGTAAAGTTCTTCTCTCCTTTGATAATTTATATTGTAAGTATGCTCCCATTACACTTCTTCCCCAAGTTGAAAACCAAATCGCCATTGTTGGGTTAGAATCTTAAACTTCATAATGTGGGTTTTCATGACTTAAATCTCATGTGTTCTTCCATAATAATGTTATATCCTTGATTTGGTTGCTTATTTTGGTTAAATTCTTGGGTGATTCAAGTTGTGGGTGTGAAGAGGGTGATGAATGGTTTGTAGAGAAATTTCATAAAAAATTGTGAATTGGAGTATTTTTTGTGGAGGAAGAAATTTTGAATATTGTGATTCTTGAATTATTAAAATATTGGGTTGTTGAAAATTCATGTTAAGTCATTGTGGAAAGATAATGAAATTCATGATTTTAGTCAATCTATTTTGAACACTTCCACAATTGGTTTTGTTGTGAATGGCAAATTAGAGTCAGAGAAGGAAGCTTAGTAACAAATTGAAGCACTCTGTGAAAAAATAAAGAAGAGAGGTGTGAGGGAAAATCATGCGCATGGTTTGTAGTGTAAAGTTATGAATAGTTTAGGTTGATGAGATTTGATATGATAATGGAGAAAGTCTCGTATACCTTTATTTTACAAATTCTCACAAGTATAAATTAAGTATGGGATCTTTTTGCTCCTCTTATACCTAGTAGCCTTGTTATTCATGAACTAATTTTGTAAGGCTATTGTTGTTGCTTACAGGTACTATAACATCATGAGCAAACAAAGAAAAAGAAGCTGGGTAAGCTTTCTTGACGAGCTTCGCAAGTGTACTGGTTGTACAAGTAATATAGTGTCCCTTTAAGAACCTAATGTCGAACCCACAGGACCGGACTACGGGTAAAACCTTTTCGAGTGTTAATTTACTATAACTCTAATAATGAAGACAATGGAAGTAAAAAGAAGAGTTTTTATATTTTGGAAACTTTTTATACTAAAGTAGAGTATTTGTACAATTGAGTCGAACTATGAATGGAGCATGCCGAGGGCTAAAACGAACATGTAAAAGAAATCAAATATCGATATACATGGTTTATCTTTTCTCCGGTTGCTAGTCGGAACTTATGCCTATGGATAAAACTCTCGTATTTAACCCAACTTAAGAATCATGAACCTTCCACCTACATTTCGTGATAAGAAGAAATTCATGTTTGTAGCCATACAAACCGATTCCACACCCAAGATCACATAAGGCCATTTTGAACACACACAACCCAACAATTTTCCCAAACCAAGAAAAGATCATATCCTTATTAATTACAACTTTCCGCTTGCCCTCTCGGGGTGAAAACCGACTTTTTTGGATTTACATAATATTTCTGGCCGATATTAATGCAAGAAGAACAAGAATTAAATAGAACAACCATAGAAGAAAAGATGAAAGTATCCAGTAATCAACAATTACATTTCAATACAACAATTCATAACCTCAGCAAGAAATAAAATTAGCCACTCATTTCAGGATTGAACATCGTTAAATGAATGGAAATCATACAAACAATCAAAGAAAGAAGAAAGGGATAGAGAAAACCCTAAGAATTTTGGCCCCTCACAACCGCCTCTCGTAACCCACGTTCTTGCTCCACCAAGTCGAATTATTAAAAATGAACCTAAGTGTTCTATTTATACTAGGGATAATTTTTCCTGAAATAACAAGCAACGTGTCACTAGAGTGCATCGCGAGCACCGCTCCGTGACATGGTGCAAACGCGGAGTTTTCTCCGGAAATTGGCCACCCAGGTAATTGCTCCCAACGTGGCACGGCATGCAACGGCGGAGCGCCCACAAGCCACGGCAATCGCGACCCTCACGAATGTCGTTGTCTCTGGGAATTAATTCCAACGCACACGCTTGATCACACCCTCACCGGAATTTCTTGAATTTATACCTGCATGTAATGCATCCGGGCGATGGTAACATGTCACGGCTCCATCACAGCCCTTTGAATTCTTTGCTTCACCCGCTTCCTTGCTCGTTCCCGAGTCCATCTCCGATTCCCAACATGTAATTCTAACTTCATAAAAAGTGTGTGTTTTTCCTGCAGAAAACAACGCTAATCATGTTGGTTAGTATAAAATCACATCTACAATTTACATGAGAATGTACACACATTGTTGGACAAACAAGGCAAAAGCTATGCATTTGAGTATCAATTTGGCATATAAATATGCCCCTGATCACAGTTGCTAGCAAGGAGTTCAAAAGGCTCAGGAAGGAAGTTGCATCGAGGAGGTTTGGAGCCAAGGCCATGTAGGAGCATGGGCTCAAGTGGTTTAATGCCCAAAAGGAGGCCAAATATGCTTCGGAGAATTGGATTGACGAGGGTCATCTGACACTTGAGTTCCCCACTATTTGGGACACCATCCGAGAGTTGGGACTGGAATATATCTTTGCTGAGCCAGAGGAGTGCAACGTTAGGAAATTTTATGTGAATTGGAACACCTCGTATGGAAAGAGAAGAAAGATTACAGTGTGGGGACAAGTGGTGGGTTCACTACAAGGTCTTTTAATGCATTCCTTGGCATGCCAGTGATGGACCCAGAGATGTACTTCATGATTCTTTAGAAGCCCCCATACAGTGGCATTCGTCATACTTTGTGTGGAGAGAATTCAGCTGCCTGGTGGGCAAAAGGTGAAAATGACACTCATTCGACACTCTCATTCTCCTACCTGACTAAGGAGGCCAGAGTTTGGGTCAAGTTGGTCTGCGCGGTACTTCTCCCAGGGAGACACACCATAGAGATCACTTAAGAAAGGGTGGTATTGGTGTATATGTTGATGAAGAGACTGCTAATTAACTTCGCTGCAGTGTTGAGGGATAACATGATACGATCTAGAGATAACTGCCAATTGAAGTATTGTTATGGTAGCTCATTGACTCAGTTCTTGTAGGAGGTTGGTATTGAAGAATAGGAGGCAGACCTTTATCTACCCCTAGTAGGGCACTTGGTAGGTAAAATGATTGATGTCACAAAAGTCAAGGAGGCAGCCAACTCATCAATACCATTCCTCACTCCAGCTGAGTGCAATGCTCGGGATGATAGTTGGAAAAGCCGCATGTTTGGGATGCTTGTGCTGCAGCTGAAGATTGGAGGTATATTTGTGACTGTTAAGGAGATGGAAACACTAGAGGAGTGGTATCACTCATAGAGAGTGCAATGTTGATGTGCAAAGTGGGGCTGGCGTTTGAGGAGCCTTTGGATAACGATGAGCCTAAAGTGCTGACTGATGCCATTAATGATGATGATGATACCACCACTGAAACTATGCAGGTTGATGATGCATAAGGAGAGGATGATGATGATGATCAAGAGTATAATCCCGATGATGATGATTTTGCTTAGAGGCCTTGATATGATATGTTTGTGCACTGTTTAAGTGTGGGGTGGAGGAAATAGATTTTCTTTACTCTATCTTTGCTAAAATTGTAGTGGGCTGTAGCAATAGTTATTAAACTTATGCATTAGTAGCTTGGTTTATAATAGTTAGTATGTAGATGGCTGTTGAAAACTGATGCTTTATTATATGCTTGTTCATCTCTAGTTTTTATGTTTTGTTAATTCAGAGTCAATTTTTTTTATGTTCGTTGTAGAGGTAGTGACCCTTCCCGATGGTGGATAGATGACAATCGTCTTAAGAAAAAATTAGTCATATTTTTTTAGGACGAAGTAAAAAACCACCACTTGAGTGCTCTTGATTCTCCACTTAGAAGCTAAGGTAGAAGCAATGAAGTGGTCATCATGAATACATAAGAAGTAAGAATTCCATGAGAGACACATAGGTTCTTTAACTTGACTGAAGAAAATTTTTTAGGGCTTAATAATGAAAGAATTCATTCAATATGATTGTGTAGATATGTGGCCATAAGAAACTGATTCAGATCATGATACCACGAGGGGTGTGCTTAAATTGTTGTATTTTGTACATAGTGTAACATATAGAACTTACCTGAGTGTGTATAGGATAGCTAGTTGCCAAAGAGGTAAGATGTGATTAAGGGATTTCTTTGAAAAATCATTTTGTACATTATTGCTGTACCTTCCTGAACATTATCCCTAGTTGACCCCATTGAGCTATAAGCCTTAATTCTATTCTTATCCACAAAAGAAGCCTATTCCCTTTGTTGTGTGGCCTCTAGAATATTTGATCTAAAGATAGTCTGAGACACTTTAAGATTTAAGAATGAAGGTTCCACTGAAGTAGAAAAAGTTAAGGGAAAGGAAAGAAAGAAAAATGGTGACGGTAAGATGAGAAAAATAGGAAAGAAGGGTGCCCACACAAAATAACATGTCTACTTGGCACTAGAACATAAATGAGAGACTTTTAATGGTTGATTATTTTTGTTGAACTTATAAGTAGAAACTAGAAGTCAAGTAGTATAAAGAGGGGCACGAGAAAAGAGGTTTAGTGAAGGAAAGGATGAGCAGTGATAACGTCAAAACTATACTCTTCTTTACGAAGGAGTGTAAATGATCGTTGTATCAAAATAAATAACCCGACGAGTGTCGGGGTCGAATCCCACAAGGAGCGTAAAATGATCATGCAATAGTTGTATATTAACTTGAATTAATATGCATAAATGTACAAGACAAGTAAATGAAAAATTTGGGGGAGTGAATGCAATAATACTATTGAATCTAAACTCAGCTAATTAAGAGAACAAGACAACCAAAATCAAGAAACAACAATGAGCAAAGGCCAGAGGTGTGTTGTAGATGAGATGCCAATCAAATCGGGATTTACTAGATAATCGAGTTGTTACTAATATGTGTAAATAACCTTGGATAATATGGTGCCCGACGTTTTACAACCACTTGGGCTCTTTTTCCTCAAGTTCGAAAGAACCTGAAAGTGCAATTCAACTATTCCAATATGGTTTGGATTAGGGGTTGAGCCGTTTCCATCCGTCAACCTTTAATAGGATTATGACCATGGGTTTTGACTATTTCTAGCCCAACCCCACATAATCAAATCCCAACCCACTATTAAGTTCTCTCCCATTACTTAATTCCTCTTTTTCAAGCCAAAATTAAGTAAGAAAACAATACTCATATTTGGAACTATGAGAAGTCAACTATAATTTGAGGAGAAATCAATAGAATTACACTAATTATGTAATAACAAGATAAATCTAGTGATACCCAATTAAATCAAACACCCATAAACACCTCTAGCTATAGATTTAACTACTCATAATTGAGAAATGCAAGAGCTTATTTATCAATAGACTCAACAATTTCATAATTAAGAGTAAATATAATCAAGCTCAAAATGTCTCTTCAATGGTGGACATAACTTGCTGAAGAAGATGAAGATGAAAAGGAAATATTTAAACTCTATTTTACTAATGGAAGTTTCTCTTCCAAAAGTGATGGGAATAATAATGTTCTTGTTCGGAGTACTTTTCTAGAATATGTACAAAAGTAGGTCATAACATTCTCCTCTTTTTCTTGGCTGAATGTTTTTGCCCTTTTAGGCGTCTTTCACTTGCGAGTCACTACAGGTTAGCCGGTGTCTATCTGCGGGCCACCGGTTGGTCTCATCTGGTGTCTAGTAAATTTCATAGCATTTCAACAATGGCAGCGACGGTTCGTCAGATATTGTTTTGTGAGCCTCCGGTTGCAATTGTCATCATTCTAGTGGATGCCTGCGGTCAGCCCACATTTCGCCGGTGTCCTCCGGTGGAATGCCGGTTTTCACCTGAATCTCATCCTTTTTACTCAATCTCATGCTCCTTCTCTTAAAGTTAGATACCTGCAACATCCAAAGGAAAAAGGGCATAAAATCTAACTAAAGATTTAAAAACTTAGCTAAAGCTCATGCTTAATAGCCTAATGAGTTGGTAAATTACCAACTCATCAAACCCCCAAACTTGAACCATTGCTTGTCCTCAAGTAATGCAATTCTTTTAATTGAGCAAATGGACAACCTGTAAAATATGAATATATGCATTAAGGATCACTGAACCTAATACAACTCAAAAATTCTCACCAACTCAAGGAAAAAGAGAAACAACTCCCCCTAAAAATGTGGAAAAGTTTCAAGAGGCAACCACAATGCCTAGGCATAATTCACAACAGCTTTCATTTTGCAAAACAAGGGCATGGTTTATTCAATCAAATACACGTAGCATCTCAAATCATAATCACTTCACATTCAAAGTTTTCCTTGGTGCTCACATTGCTCATGCCTCATTCACACCTTTACATCAATGCAAGTATGTCCTCAAAAAGGAGTGATGCCACTCACTACAAGAGAGAATCCCCTTTCTTTATGATAAAGAAATGCACACGCAAGGGATTATAGAATAAGATGATGAAGCTCACTCTCACAAAAGAAATCTCCATGCACGCAACTTGACCCATAGGCTTGCCCTTCATGTAATTCGTCACTAATGTAGAGAAACTACACTCAAAATTAATTAGGACTTGCGGGTCATGATGAAGGCTAGGGGTAAGGGTAGGACAAATATTTAACTCTAGTGACTAGAACCTCCTTAATGCCTTTTTGTGAATACTTTTATCCTCCCCATCCAATCTTTAGATCACTCCACCTTACTCCTCCTTTTTCATCATCTTTAATTTTTTTATTTCTCAAAAGCCCTCCTTGTAGCTCTTTTGGCTCTTACATTAAGCCTTGTCTAAGAAAGAGGTAACACCATTTCACTATTCTTTTTTTTTTATGATTCAAGGTTTCTCAACCCATCATTCCATTCATTTTGATCACAATTTGGTGCTACCTCACATTTAGGCTCATCATATTTCTCCCTTTTTTGTAAACCCCCAAACTTAGGCTTTTTTCCTCTTTTCCATTGATTTCCTTATCTCTCCCTATGTCTTGGGCTTCAAATCCCCATCATTTTCATTCTTTCGATCACTAGCAATTAGGGAAGATGGGTGCCAAAGAAGAGGATTACAAAATGGACATTGGCTTGTAATGTGGTTTCCAAGAATGAACAGTCCAAAAGATCAACATTGGCTAGCAAGGGAAGACATTTTCTGAGGTCATTTTGGGTGAAGTGACTAATCAAATAAAAGCCTAAAATCATATTCTAAGTGTAGCTACATCTAGGATTTCACCTTGAGTCACACTTAAGGAAAGTTCTAGACAAGAAAAGATGTATGAAATTCATTCAAATAACCTTACCACGCAAGGCATCACACTCAAAGAATTTACACAAGTCATTATTATCACAAGATTTTGATTCAAGATAGAGCATGCAAATCCACAAGCCAAACAGGGAATATGCAATGTATGACAAGAGAGTGCTACATTTCCCATTTCAACTGCCCATTTTTCTTTCAACTTCATTTTTCGTGCCACACAAGAATTTTGGTGGTACCTCTCAAAAATAGTCCCACAAAAGACACAAATAAAAACATGGCATTTTTCCTTAAGAGAGTCGCCTCACAATTTATCATTAGGAAATGTCAACCCGGTTCGACAACAAAAAGAAATAAAAAGAAAATGCTCCTATGGAAAGAACTGTGTTATGAAGAAAAACCTTGGAGTTTAATTACTATCTACTATTTACAAAGGAGAACATAAAACTTGGGTCACAACTTTACGCAATAAGAATAAAGTCCTATTCATTAGCCCAACAACAAAGATAATTTTTTTCTATTCAACCATTCTGAGCCCGACAAAGGCTCCACAACCATTCACAATAACAGAGAAAAATAGCCCGGTAAGCGCAATCATCAAACATAGCTAAAATGAGCCTGACAAAGGCTCAGAAATCCTCACAAGTCAAAACAAAAGCCCGACAAGGGCTACATCAAATCATAAACAAAACAAATGACCAACCTCGAAGGAACACTCATCCCAACTCCAACTCAAACACTACATTGTCCCCACTGTATGCATGCAAAACAAAGAGGACGAACTCCCTGTGTTGGTCACTCGTCATCATCCTCATCATTGTCCCCATTTGGACCTTCATTTCCCAAATCCTTCACCTCGTCCCCTAAGCCCTCGAATAAGTCATCAACTAGGCCTTCGACTGTAGAAGGGGCAGCCATCGCTGGATCAAGGGCGCTCATGTTGGGAACCTCCATGGAAGTCTGACTCTTCCAGTCCCTTACTTCAGTATGGAGAGAAGTGACAGCCCCCTCTATGACATCCACCCATTTGTGTAGCTTGGTTAGACTCTTGTACATGGACTACATCTCCTTCTTTATCATTTGGGCAATAAGGGCTCTGAAGCTGGCTCTCATAAGAGTTCGTCATCTCCACAAGCCTATGGAGACTGCTCAGGTGGGAGGATGTTGGATGGGGATAGGCTCTCCTCAGAGGGGCTTCGCCCGAAGCTTGTCCTGATGCCTCTAGGTGTGGCATATTAAGATCGAGACCCAGTGGGGTTTGCTCAGAACCATGGGAGAAGGATCCTTCTGGGACATCAAAAGCTTGCAGCCGCTTCCTCTTGCTCTTGGGCGTATCCGCATCCCATTGCGATCCACCGTAATGACACAGGTAGTGGAGCTTGGGGCTTTATCTGGGAACAAGGGTACTCCAGCTTGCAAGCATAGATGAGATATGAGCACTGCATATGGCATTGAGGTGCCATCTTTTTTGTTCATTTGTACAACCACAATTTCCCCAAAATTGATGGGGACCCCGATCATGATATAGGTTATGAGGATAGATGCTTCTAAACTGACTCGCTGCTCATTCTTGGAGGGTTTGACACGAGCACAGATGAAGTCCATCCATATATTGGACTCAAACTTAAGATCATGGAGAGAGATATCACGCCCATGGTAGCCCAGAATGGTGTGTCTGCGACAATAACCGGAGCTATCCAGCGGAATTGGTTCTCCTTGTCAGCAATTCTGGCTGTACATTTCGAGCCGGTGTCAATCTCATCCTTCCATAAGAGAGAACTAATGATTACTAGAGTAATGTTGAATTCCATAGCTCTCACTCTGACTGAAGGTAGGCAGGGAAATTCGTCCATCTTGCCCCTATGATGCATACTCTCCTGCTTGGCTTGATAAAAGGCGTAAAATTTTGGGACGAGGCTGGGGTTAATCTGGGAGTGGATTGGTGAAAGTGTGCCATTGGCGGTAATGGAATTGAGCAGTGATGTTGGGTAGGTCACCTCGCAGCCCCACCAAGTCAAACCGTTTCTAAACAGTGATTGAACAACTCTTGCAAATAGCGTAATGGCCCTTTATGTCGGACACAAAATATTATAGCCTCTCGAAAGTTTGTGGGTGCTTCGAATGCCTTTTCTTTGACTTTCCCTTTGGTTGAAGAGGAGGCTAGGGCCCTTCCCTTGCTTGGGTTCCTGGATGAAGTCATATTTTGCGAAAATGATGTTAGTGCCAAACAACCATACTTTTTTTTTGTATTTTTGTGTAAGAGAAAATAAAATAAAATAGAGATAATAAAAAAATAACATCTATCCTAAACTAAGGTAAGGAATTAGAAGAATTGGATAACAAACAAGTAGAATTTCTGAGATGCACAACACTAGCAGTGCCGGCGAGACACCGACAAAACATAGATGGGGATCCGCGAACCGCTGGTTGTCCGCCGGACTAAAGCAAAACACTTGGACTTACAGGGTCATCTGGTGAGACACCAGCGTTTCACTGGTCTTGACTCACGGAATGCTGGTTGCGCAGGTCGGGGACAGTGGCTTGAAGCCTTGAGCCCTGGCCTGTGTTTTATCCGGCATTTCACTGGGCCTGATCGGTGGTTTGCCGGTGGATGCCTATTATACCCCAAACGCCCAAAGATCAGACCTAGGGTTTGAAATGGAGAAAATTTGAAAACTGGCACCAGGTCACAGAATGAGTCATTCTATGACCCCTGGGTAGACCACGAGTCGTGAGGTGACTCGTGGTGAGGTTCAGGGTGTGAGTTGGAATTTTGGGATTTAAGGTCCCCACGGATGTGACCACGAGTCGTGGTTAGGACCCACGACTCGTTGAGTCAGTCATGGGAAAGGATTTTGGGGAAGGTGGGGGGGGGGGATAGGCAATGTACCCTACAGAAGGCCCCCACAAGTCTTGGTCAGTCACCACGATTCATTGGATGGGTCGTGGTCAGCAGGATAGAATTTATTTGAAATTAAGGCAGTGAGGATGACGAGTGGTGACCACGAGTCATGGTCACCTATGACAATTCATGAGGTCCCCCGTGATGAGCCCAGATGATCTAATGGACAGTGTACCCAAAGATTGATGTAATGACCCGTGGTTGGTGGCAACGACTCGTTAGGACCCTCATGGGGACTGACGAGCAGTTATTTTTTGCGAAGTTATTAAGGGTATTCTCATTATTACTATGCTCTAGGTTCCTATACTACGTCATTTTAAGTTATTTTCAGAGTGTATTAAGATAGGTTACGTCATTCTAACCTATTCAAAACCCATGCATGCAAGTTAGAGAGTTAGAGAGGAGATCAAGCTTAATCCCTTCAAATTCTTCTCAAATTCCTCTTGGGAAATCAAGGAAGTGTAAGGATTAGCTTTAATCAGGTATGTAGGGTTATGAATGGATAAAGCTATGTAGGGTTATGAATGGGTGAATCCATTCACACCCATGCCCAATTTCTCCTAATTCATGACATTTTATTTGAAAATCTTATGGGGTTTAATCCCAATTTCTTATGAAATTCTAATGATCTATCTATGGGTTAATATCTCTCATATTTCATATCATATTTTATGAATCATGAGCAGATTTTACAACTAATTCAATGATAAATTCATTTACTTAAATCTCTAAACTATGTCCAATCATACTTGTTTTACGATAAATTGAGTTATGATTTTATCTTGATTTTGATGATCTTCAACCCATCATGATTTATGAGTTATGATATGGATTTATTCAAATGCCCATTAGGAATTGATGATTTATTAAGCATATACATGATTTACAAGTATGCATGAACCTCATGATTTATGATTTATGCTTTTGGCCGACTCACGGGCCTTACCCTCATGGCTAGTTCACGTATTTACAAGCATGCTTATGATTATCATGATTTAACTAGCCAATGAATCTCATGTATATTATCCTATTAGCACTATATATGTTTTGGGAGTAGTATTTAATACCGAGTAGGTTTGGGGCTCTAGTTTTTCCCCGAATCTCAGAACTACGTGCCACCATAGGACATGATGGGACCTCCCTTGAGACTGTCTCCTTTTGCCCCAAATGGGCCTTTTATGTGTAATATCACTCCCTTCATGGTTCTACCCTTGGCAAGGTACGAACACCCTCCCGACTAGGGATTTACAGGTCGGGCTCCATGTGTGCTCATATGGAGTTTGTCGGTTATAAGAATCTCCCATTATTCCTTATGATTTATGCATGTTATGGTCATACGGTTTTGGCTCAACTCATGTTAAATAAAGTTTTTCTCTTATGATTATGCTTATGGTCAATTTACGAATGCTTTGAAAACCTTGAGCCTTATGTTACATTGTGATATTCATGTTATGAGCATGTTGTCCTACTCTTACGGACTTTTATGCATTTTAAATAACCGTTTTACTTACCTTGAATACTAGGTATATTCCATGTACTGACTGCATACTCTATGCTATAACATTTGATGATACAGGCTCGGTACTCAGATTCAGCCTCGACCCTAGCTAGCCTTTCAGATTTAGCATCCCACATCTATTGGTGAGTCCTTATCTTTCGAGGACCATGCGTTATCAGTTTTTCTTTATGTACTTTCAGTTTTCAGCTTTAGCGAGTTAGTTGGGGGCCTGTCCCATCAACTCATTAGACGTAGAGGCTTTTCAGATAAAATGTTGTAATCAACTTCAGATTCATGTGTATTTCTAATGTTATTCTATTTTAGACTTCCTCTAAGTTTATCATGTTGTTTCTTACGCTTTATTTGATTGACTTAGATGTATGTTCATACCATGGGTCGACTTGGAGTCCCTCAGGGTTCCTTGTTCTCGTCCCTCGATCTGGGCCTACGTTCGGGTCGTGACAGAGTTAGTATCAGAGCCATAGGTTTTGAAGTGTCCTAGGGTGTCTGAAAGCCCTGTTAAGTAGAGTTTTTTTCATGGGCGTGAAGCGCGCCACACTTATGACGAAGAGGCTACGAGACGTTTAGGAAATGTTCCCTTCTTTCATAATCTCATGTCGTGCACTGAAATTCCTATCTATCCTTCTAACCCGTGCTATACACGTTTGCTGAATCATGCCTCCACGTCGAGTAAATGGAAGGAGAAATGGAAATGGACACGAGAAGGAAACGGAGAGGGGTACCATCAGGCCCCACTAGCCCTTGAAAGCCCAATGGAAGATTGAAGAAAAACTTGAAGAACTCTTACTTGATCACCTCCTAAACCCCTTCTATTTGCATGCATGGATATGAATGAGCCTAGGATAGGTTTTACCCTCATAAAACACTGCATTTCGAGCTTTAAATGATGTAGTTTAGGACCCTAGGACTTAGGAATGATGAAAAGGCCCTTGGTGAATTTCCAGAAATTTCTACACTACCTGAGACCACGGACGATCCAACAAGTCGTGCCTTGATACCACGACTCGTGGTATCCGTTCGTTGCATCCACTACCCATTTTCAACTCCTCAGATTCAATCCCACGACTTGACAGGACGAGTCGTTGTAACATACAACGGTCCCTTATTTCCCCCTTGACGACCTGCACCAAGCCTTCCCACGAGCCATACCACGACTCATTCCCCCTCCAACGAGTCGTGGTTTCCTTCCATTACCTCAACTGGAGGTTTTAATACCCCTTCCCATGATTTCTCACCATGATCCATTACAGCTCATGACGGGTCATCCCATGACCCGTTACTTCATCTCAGGCTAAGGACCAGTCTCCCCATGACCTCAAATGACAACTCGTGGTATCAAACCACGGGTCATTACGTGACTTGTTACTTCCAACTGCCACCCAGCCAGACCTCACCACGGATCGTTGATTGGACCAACGATCCGTTACGTGACCCGTTCTGTGGAAATTTCCCAGATTCTACCAACTTCCATTTCTCAATCTCGGGTCTAGTCTTAGGCATTTCCGGGGTAATACAAAATCTCCCCCTTGGGAACATTCATCCTCGAATGTGAGAAAACATACAGGATACAGAGAAATGCGATCATCATACTCAAATACTTATCATTTATCCGAAAACTGACGGAATGACTATCTCCGATTCAAACTACATGGCTGAACTGAATTCATGAATCATATACACATCCACATACATGAAAGAAACTAGTGCACCTGAACTGAACATGAAAGCTAAATAGTGTTTTAGGGCAAAAACTGATACCTCAAGCTGGAATTGAGCTAGTAGAGAATAAATGTGGGTATCTAGCCATCATGTCTGGCTCGGCTTCCCACGTAGCTCCCTCAACATGCTGATTCCTCCATAAAACTTTGACTGAAGCTACTTCCTTATTCCTTAGCCTTCGAACCTGATGATCCAGTATTTCCACCAGAACCTCCTCTTAACTAAGGATGTCTTTCTCCCCGACACTATCCACAGGGACAACTAGAGCTGGATCACCCAAACACTTCTTCAAGAGGGATACATGGAATACAGGATGCACAGAAGCTAATTCTGAGGGCAACTCCAATTCATATGTGATCTTGCTAACCCCCTTCAAAATTCGATAGGGGGAAATATAACGAGGGTTGGTTTTTCCTTTCTTTCCTAATCTCATCACTTCCTTCATGGGAGACACCTTCAGAAAAACCCAATCATCCACTTCGAACTCAAGCTCTCTCCTTCTCACATCGATATAGGACTTTTGGCGACTTTGAGCTGTTTTCAACCTGTCCCATATGAGCTCAACTTCTCCATGGCCTCATCGACTGAATCTGGTCCTATCATCATAGATTCACCGACTTCAAACCAACCAATAGGCGATCTACATCTCCGCCCATAGAGAGCCTCAAACGGAGCCATCTGAATACTGGAATGGTAGCTGTTATTGTATGCAAACTCGATAAGAGGCAAATGATCATCCCAACTACCTTTGAAGTCGATCACGCATGCTCTCAATATATCGTCGAGAGTCTGCATTGTCCGCTCCACTTGACCATCCGTTTGCGGGTGAAATGCTATGCTGAGCTTAACTTAAGTACCCAGTCCTTTTTGAAACGACCTCCAAAACTGAGAGGTAAATTGGGTACCTCTGTCTGAAATGATGGATAAGGGCACCCCATGCAACCGAACTTGCTCTCGGATGTATAGTTTGGCATAATCCTCCACCTAATCCGTGGTTTTGACCAGTAAGAAATGAACGTCCTTGGTCAACCCGTCTTCCAGAACCCAAATGGAGTCATATTGCCGTCGAGAGCGAGGCAACCCTGTGATGAAGTCCATATTATTTTCTTCCCATTTACAAGTAGGAACACTGATATCCTGAAGCACACCCCCCGATCTCTAGTGCTCAGCCTTCACTTGCTGACAGTTTGGACACTTAGCTACAAACTCCGCGATGTCTTTCTTCATGCCACTCCACCAATAGACTTCCCGTAAGTCACGGTACATCTTGGTGGCACCTGGATGGATAGAATACCTGGATCCATGAGCCTCGTGCAACATCCAGCTTTTCAAATCATCAACATCCGGAACACATAAGTGACCCTGGTACCGAAGCACACCATCTCCCCCTTTGGAGAAGACCTCCACCCTCTGAATCTGAACAACTTCCTTTAACTTTAGCAAAATCGGGTCCTCATCTTGTATAGCTTTTACATCAGTCACCAAAGACGATTTTGATCCATTCTGAATAATAATGCCTCCATCGGTCGAGTCAACCAACCGAACTCCCAACCTTGCGAGTTGATGCACATCCTTCACCAGCTCCTTCTTCCCCTCATCCACATGGGACACACTCTCCATAGAGAGTCTACTAAGTGCATCTGCTACTACATTGGCCTTGCCCCGATGGTAAAGGACACTCATATCATAGTCCTTGAGTAGCTCCAACCACCTCCTTTGCCGAAGATAGAGATCCTTCTGGGTAAACACATATTGTAAACTCTTATGGTCCTTAAACACATCCATGTGGACCCCGTACAAATAATTTTGCCATATCTTCAAGGCAAATACCATTGCGGCCAATTCCAAATCATGGGTCAGGTAATTCTTCTCATGAACTTTTAGCTGTCTGGAGGTATATGCTATAACTTTTCCGTGCTGCATCAATACACACCCAAGTACGATCCTTGAAGCATCAAAATACACCATGAACCCATTGGTACCCTCGGGTAGGGTCAACACTGGTGCTGAGGTAAGTTGATCCTTCAACTCTTGGAAGCTCTTCTCACAAGCCTCCGACCATTGGAATTTCACCTTCTTTTGGGTCAATTTGGTCAAGGGTGCTGCAATAGATGAGAAACCTTCAACAAATCTCTGATAGTAGCCAGCTAGCCCAAAAAGCTCTTAATATCTGAAGGATTCACCGGTTTTATTTTTTGAGAGTCCACTTGTATGCCCTCACTTGATACCACATGGCCCAAAAATGCCACTGAGTTCAACCAAAACTCGCACTTGCTGAATTTAGCATATAGCTGGCGATTCTTGAGAGTTTGTAGCACCACCCTCAAATGAGCGGCGTGCTCCTCCTCGCTCCAAGAGTATATCAAGATGTCATAAATAAACACAATCTCGAACATATCTAGGTATGACTTGAACACCCTGTTCATCAAATCCATAAAAGCTGCAAAAGCATTCATTAGTCCAAAAGGCATAACTACAAACTCATAATGACCATACCGCATCCTGAAGGCTATCTTCAGGATGTCGCTCTCCCGAACTCTGAGCTAATGGTACCCGAATCTGAGATCTATCTTCGAAAAACACTTGGCACCCTGAAGATGGTCAAATAAATCATCAATCATGGGTAGAGGATACCTGTTCTTGATGGTAATCTTGTTCAATTGCCAATAGTCAATGCAAATCCGAAGGGAACCATCCTTCTTTCGGAAAAATAGAACTGGTGCACCCCATGGAGATTTTCTTGGTATGATGAAACCCTTATACAAGAGATCCTTCAACTGCTCCTTCAGCTCTTTTAACTCAGCTGGAGCTATTCTGTAGGGAGGAATTGATATAGGCTGTGTGTCGGGAAGAAGGTCAATACCAAAATTAATTTCCCTCTCGAGAGGAACACCCGGTAAATCATCAGGGAATACTTCTGGATACTCACATACTATCGGAACTGACTGGATAGTCGGGGTCACAAACTCAACATCCTTAACCCTAACTAGATGGTACACACAACCTTTGGGAATCATCTTCCTGTCCTTAAGATAGGAAATAAAGTGACCTACAGGCACGACCGAACTACTCTTCCACTCCAAGACTGACTCACCCAGAAAGAGGATCTCCAGCTCACGGGTTCTTCAATTAATAGAAGCATAACATGCATACAACCAATCCATGCCGAGAATAATATCAAAGACAGTAATGGATAACTCTACAAGGTCTACAGGGGTGAATTTATGTAATACTGTGATCGGGAAACTTCTGTACACCTGCCTAGCTACAACTGAATCACCAACAGGAGTAGAGACTGTAAATGGTTTTGATAGAATTTCGGGACTGACTCCAAAGCTACTAGCAATATAAGGTGTCACAAAGGACAAGGTAGACACTGGATCTAACAAAGCATAAACATCAAGGTGAAACACTTGTAACATACCAGTAACAACATTCGGTGAAGTCTCCTACTCCTGACGCGAGGCAAGGGCATAGAATCTGTTTTGGCATTATACGCCACCCCCACTAGTGGATGCCCCCTGCGGAGCTGAACGTGCTGGAGCTACTGCTGACCTGGTAGTTTGTGCATGACCTCTATCATCAACCTGTCTAGAAAATGTACATGCTCGGTGCATGTGGCCGGATCTACCGCACCCATAACATATATCTGAGTCGAGCAAGCACTCCTTGGCATGACTCTTTCCACACT
The DNA here is from genome assembly GCA_018107945.1 of Datura stramonium. NCBI lineage: Eukaryota > Viridiplantae > Streptophyta > Magnoliopsida > Solanales > Solanaceae > Datura > Datura stramonium. Next base: position 121,962 of record JACEIK010004255.1, read on the forward strand.
TCCCACAGGATGGAATGGTGCGCTCTACCTGCATGCCCCATCAGAACCTGAGGCCCTGCTCCTCTAATCACCTTTGGGTTTGGATGGAACACTAGCTGATGATGATGCTGGAGCTAGTGATCTCTGCTGAATCTGAGGGCGGTGACCACCGCCGGATCTCTGCTAAGTAAACCCATAGTTATTTGTCCGGGCCCTTTTGGCGTCTCTTTCCCTAAAATATTCCACCTCCATCTGCTAGGCGTACAATACTATCCGAGGGAAATCCATATCCTGGTGGAGCATAGCGGTCCTGCAATCTTTGTCCAAGTAGCTCGCCACCCCATGAACAAACCTGCTCACTCGCGCCCTCTAATCAACCACTAACTCTGGGGAATACTTTGATAAGCGAGTGAACTCAAGGGCATAATCATGTACCATCATCCTCCGTTACTTAAGATTCATGAACTCGGTTGCCTTCAACTCCCTTATCTTACGAGGGAAGAATCGATCTAGGAACGCAACATGGAACTCTTCCCAAGTGACAGGGCCTGCTCCGGCGGCCCTACTATCTTTCCATTGTTGAAACCAGATATGTGCGACCACTTTCAACTGATATGATGCCAACTCAGCACACTCAACCCCATTTACCCCCATGACCTGGGTGATCTTCACAATCTCGTCAATGAACTCATGCGGGTCCTCATCTACTTTTGACCCAAGGAACTCTGGCAGGTTCATTCTCAAGAAATCCCTAACTCGAGCTACATGCGTATTTCTGTTTCAGAACATGCGCCACTGCCTACTGATTGACTTGAGCAGTCAAGGCCTGCGCGAGCATCTGAATAGCTTCCCGAAACTCAACATGGGCAATTGGCTCAAGTGCATGGTGCTCTTGGACTGATGGGGCTTGCTGGTGCCCGTCTCTGTTGCCCTCCTTGTGGCCGTTTCCATTATCATTCCTCCTACCATTTACTCAGCGGGGAGCCATGATTCTTCAGTCGTGAATAGCATGAGTTAGAAGGATAGGGAGACATTTAATCACACGACATAGATCATGAAATAAGGGAACATTTTCTAAACATTTCTTAGCCTCTTCGTCATAAGTGTGGCGCGCTTCACACTCATGAAAAAGACTCTACTTAACGCGGATTTCAGACACCCTAGGACACTTCAAACCTATTGCTTTGATACTAAGTTTTTCACAACCTGAACATAGACCCGGTTCATAACACGGGACAAGGAGCTCCGAGAGACTCCAAGTCGACCCATGACATGAATGTACATCTAAATCAATATCAATAAAGTGGAATACTTAGCATAACGACATAGCAGAAGCATAAACATGATATAATATAGAAAGCGGAACGTACTACATACATAACAGCTGAATTCTACACATCTGAAAGCCTCTAACCTATCTGATGGGTTGATGGGACAACACCCCCAACTAACCCGATAGTCTAGAAAACTGAACATGAAAAGATAACTGATATCAAACTGGTCCTCAGAGAATCAAGACTCACTAAAGAGCTGGATGCAAATCTCCGAGACGGGCTAATGATGGTGCTGCGTCTGAAGATTGGAGCCTGTATCATTAAACGATATAACATAGAGTATGCGGTCAGTACGTGAAATGTATCAAGTATGCAAGGTAAGTAAAACAAACATTTAAAATTACATAAAAGCTCATAAGAGATCATAAGAAGGGACAACATTCTCATAACATAAATATCATAATGTAACATAAGGCTCAAGGTTTTCAAATCATTTGTAATCCATCCATTATCATAGTCATAGGAGAAACTTTATAAATCATTACTTGAGCCAAAATAACATAAATACAATAATGCATAAAAATATGCGGAACAATGGGAGGACTCGCCATAACCGATACCATCATGGTAGAGCCTTACATGATGCCCCAACTATCTCGCTCAAGTGGGTAGAGCCATCCTGGCTTGCCAGGAAAGGGGCATGCATTATGTGATATCACGAAAGAGGAGATCCATTAACACTGTAATGTATCATCATGAACCTACAGTGGCACGTAGTTATGAGACACCGGTGTAGTCCTTTGAACGTCGGGCTACTCGGTGCTAGACATTGCTCCTAAAAACATGCACATTAGACTCATATGTAAATCAAAAACAACATTCATGAGATTCATGGATAAACAAACATTTAACATCGTTGATCCCCTTTTCATACATGATTAGCCATGAATCAAGGGACCTTTAGTCGACCAACATCATAAATTGATCAATCATGAAATCCATATCATAACTCGTAAATCATTCTTGAACATGTGGGCATTGCCCAATACTTTAACATGCTTGAAAATATTCAATTCACTTGAAAATATGATTATAAACACGGGTAACTTGAAAACATGCTTTTCATCATCAATACTTCCCCATACATGAACATTCATCATAAATCTTAACTTTCATGAACTTTTTCATAAATGAGCATTTTAATTTAAAAGGCTTGAAACATGATTTTAACGGAAAACAACGTAAACCTTGCCCATAATTCATAATTCAATAATAATAACTCATTTACATCATATCCAAGTAGAGAATTTTAAATTTCACGCATCAGGTTAAAACCCTATAGAATCAATATAGGAAATTAATGATTTAGAGAGAGTTTGGGCATGGGTGTGAACAGATTCACCCATTCATAACCCTAAATACCTGGGGAAGATCAGATTTTACCACTCCTTGAAAGCCCAATGGAAGATTGAAGAAAAACTTGAAGAACTCTTACTTAATCACCTCTTAAACCCCTTCAATATGCATACATGGATATGAATGAGCCTAGGATAGGTTTTACCCTCATAAAACACTGCATTTCGAGCCTTAAATGATGTAGTTTAGGACCCTAGGACTTAGGAATGACGAAAATGCCCTTAATGAATTTCCTGAAATTTCTGCACCGCTTGAGACCACAGACGATCCAACGAGTCGTGCCTTGATACCACAACTCGTGGTATCCGTCCATTGCATCCACTTCCCATTTCCAACTCCTCAGATTCAATCCCACGACTCGACAGGACGATTCGTTGTAACATATGAAGGTCCGTTATATCGTCCGTTGTTTCCCCCTTGACGACCTGCACCAAGCCTTCCCACGAGCCACACCATAACTCATTCTCCTTCCAACGAGTCGTTGTTTCCTTCCGTTAGCTCAACTAGAGGTTTTAATAACCCTTCCCATGGTTGCTCACCACAATTTGTTACAGCTCATGATGGGTCATCCCATGACCCGTTACTTCCTCTCAAGCTAAGGACCAGTCTTCCCCCGACCTTAAATGACGACTCATGGTATCAAACCATGGGTCGTTACGTGACCCGTTACTTTCAACTGCCACCCGGCCAGACATCACCACGGACGCTTCCCACGGATCATTGATTGGACCAACGATCCGTTATGTGACCCGTTCTGTAGAAATTTCCCAAATTTTGCCAACTTTAATTTTTAAATCCCGGGTCTAGTCTTAGGCACTTCTACGGTATTATAATTTAGTTAGGGTTAAGGATTCTATATCAAAGACCCCGACTATCCAGTCCGTTCAAGTGGTATGTGAGTATCTAGAAGTGTTCCTAGATGATCTACCGGGTGTTCCTCTCGAGAGGGAAATTGACTTTGGTATTGACCTCCTACCTGATATGCAACCTATATCCATTGCTCCTTTAAGAATGGCTCTAGTCGAGCTAAAGGATTTGAAAGATCAGCTGAAGGACCTACTAGACAAGGGTTTCATCAGACCTAGCAAGTCTCCATGGGGTGCATCAGTTCTATTTGTCCGGAAGAAGGATGGTTCCTTTTGGATGTGCATTGACTATCGGCAATTGAACAATGTCACCATCAAGAATAGGTATCCTCTACCTAGGATCGATGATTTATTTGACCAACTTCAGGGTGCCAGGTGCTTTTTAAAGATAGACCTCAGGTCTGGATACCATCAGCTTCAGGTGGGGGAGAGTGACATTCCAAAAACAGCATGCAGAACTCGGTATGGTCACTATGAGTTTGTAGTTATGTCATTTGGACTAATGAATGCCCCTGCATCTTTTATAGACTAGGTGAACAGTGTGTTCAAGACATATCTAGACATGTTCGTGTCACGACCCGAGAGTAGACCCGGATCGTAAACACGGGACAAGGAACCACGAGAGGCCCCAAGTCGACCCATGGCATAAGCATATCTAACTTATTTCACATTAAGCGGAAGACTAAACATAAAAACATAGAAGAAACGTAAACATAACATAGCATATCATGGCATATGAAATCACTAGACATACACAGGCTGAGTACTACACACTGTCTGAAAGCCTCTACTACATACGATGGGTTGATGGGACAACACCCCCAACTAACCCGAACAAGTACTGAAACATGAAATAGCGTGAATGTCTATAAAACGGCCCTCGAAACACGAGGACTCACCAATAAGTTATATGTATACTCTGAAATGATCTAGGTATGAGGATGAGCCTGAGAGCCAAAACATGTATCATAAGACGATACAACATAGAAAGTATGCGGTCTGTACATGAAATGTACCAAGTATATAAGGTAAGAAAAACAGACATTTAAAATATGTAAAAGCTCATAAAACATCGTAAGAGTAGGAAAACATGCTCATGACATAAATATGGTAACATAACATATCTTAAGACTCAAGGTTTTCAAAGCGTTCGTGATGTTACACCCCATAAGTTTCTAGCACTTAGTTGACCTATTCGCATGTTGGTTGGGAGTTTTAGAATGCCATACGTGCGAGGAAAGGGCCTGGGGAAAGGCCGAACGGGTGCCAAGTTAGATTTTCGCAAGAGGAGGCCGAACCGTGCTGTCAAGAGGGGCAACGTGGCACGGAGGCACCTCCTCCGCGATGGACAGCGTGGCACGGAGCCAAATTGGCACGATGGCCAGCGTGCCACGTTGCTATGCAACTGGCTTCAAGTATATAAAGGCCTTACTCTTCAACTTTAAGTTATTTTCCATA
>JACEIK010004256.1:19253-29813 GCA_018107945.1 Datura stramonium
CCCTTCGCTCAACTATCAAATATGAGTTTCACCCCATACGTTGATCAAATTTAATTGTATAAAATCTTGTATACCACATTCCATGCAAAAATAAGAAATAATACGACAGAAAGGACACCCAAATACAAACAAATGTTGTTGGGTTTCTTTAATGATTTCGACAATTAATTATAAGAATTCAGTACAACTTGTACTGTACAACGTGTGCACTTTTTTAAAAATTAAATATATATATTTTCCTTTTTTTTAATTTTTTTTGGTGAGGAAGAAGGAAGGTAGTTGCATCCAAAGGATGAGGATGAATATGTATCTATCAAACTGAATATGAATCTTCAGAGCAAAAACAAATAAACAACAATAATCTTAAAAAATTGACACAACTATGTTCTGTCTTAATCAGACCTTTCATTAATTGCCTTGCGGACTTCTTAACATGTCAGAAAGTTTTTTCTAAAAAGAAAATTAATTTCCAAATATTAAATAAAAAATTACCAAAAAAAAAAGAAAAGAATTCCTCTTACTATATGTCACACTAATGAATTACCTTCTCCCTATGTTTCTCCTTTTCTTTATAAGGAAAAATGAATCAGACCCTTTTTTTTTTTTTTTTGTTTGCTTCTGACTTTGAATATCTCAAAGTAATATATGTGAGCTCTCTGTATTTACAATTGTAGGTCCTGAACTTATGTGTTCCTCTTGGTCTTGGCCGTGCCTTTTGGACTGGTCAAGCTCAGTGTGATGTCTTTGTTGGTCTTGGTTAGCTCTTTCTTTTAGACTGATCAAACTCGTGTGATGTCTGTCTTGGTCTTGTGTCTTTTGGATTGGACAAGCTTAGTGTGATGCATGTGTTGATCTTGGCTAGCTTTGTCTTTTGGACTGATCAAACTCGTGTGATGCCTGTCTTGGACTTAGCTAACTCTGCCTTGGACTGATCAAGCTTGTGTGATGTCTGTCTTAGTCTTGGATAGCTGTGCCTTTGGATGTGCCTTTTGGACTGATCAAGCTCGAGTGATGTCTGTCTTGAGGATCCCGAACTTATTTTTGTATAACATTTTTTATTTTTTTCTTTCTTGAGGAAAAAACTACAAATGGTTTTTCATCTCAAATGCTTGTTGGGCTTATGCTGATGATGTTTTGAGAGAGAGCCTAATGGGCAAACCATTTTGGGGAAGAGCAAATGGCCCATACTGAATACCATTCTGTGGGCCCACAATAGACCACCTGTCAGAACAGAAAAAAGAAAATTTAGAAAAATATATTTGACATACTATTTTTAGGAACTTTTTTTTTCTTTTTTTTTTCTGATGAAATGAGGAGAATTCAGTTAGAATTAACATGGGATTTTTTTTCTTCTTTTTTTTCTTTTTTCTAATAATTATTTTCAGTTCTGTTACTGACCTGTACTTTGTGGTCAGATGATGTACAAGGATCAAAATCTCCAGCTTGGCTAATTCATTCCCTGGACATGAGTGGACCCCATTGCCAAATGGCATAAATGTATTGGGTTTTGGAGACACCTGTCACATCCCAACAAATATATTTCTCTTAGATAATAGTAGGATTTAAGTAAGAAAATCAGAAGCCAAAAAAAAAAAAAAAAAATTTAACAAATTACAAATTTTGTCTGACATTTACCTCAAATCTTGAAGGATCAAATTTCTCTGGTTCAGGAAAGTTGTCTGGGCTGTGGTGAATGTTCCTAAACAGTGGTAGTACTTTCCATCCTTTAGGTATTAAATATCCTGAAAAATTATTTTTAAAAAAAATATTAACAAAAATATATTTAAAATATCTAAATTGGAAAAAAAAAATTAAAATTAAAAAGGTGATATCAAAATTCACCTTCAAATTCAACATCTTCAACAGCTTCTCTAAAAGTGAAAGATAAAATAGAAGCAACTCTGAGTGTTTCTTGAATTACTCTTGTGGTCATAGGCATCTGTTTAGTATCTGCCCAATTTAGAACTTTTTCTTCACCTTTCTCCTCTTTAGTTCTCATTATAGCCTCTTGTTCTTCCTGTAAATTCACAAAAATAGTATTATATTTCTGTCTCCTGTTCCGACTCTCCAATAATGCTGCCCCAGTCGTGTCAAATCCTGAAGGACTGTGACACGTACCTGACTACATTTTTGAAGTGCCCGAGCGACATAACTTAAATTGGAAAATTTCTTGTTTTTTTTTTGTTAGGGTATGTGGATCTTACTGTGACAGCATGTAGGACACTAGGATTTTCTCCAAGGTACTTGAGGATCCATGTAAGAACACTAGCAGTAGTGTCTCTAGCTGCAAAGATGACTCCGATTACATTGTCTGCAATTTGTTCATCAGTGAGTCCTTCTTTATCTCCCATGAAAGACCCGAGCAAATCGCTGTGATCAATCTTCATTTCCCTTCTAGTCGAGATGATTTTGGCCACAATTTTTGCTAGTTCCTTCCTTGCTTTCATTGCTTTGTTGAACAGTGTACCAGGGAGATTGATTGGCATCGAATTGTAACCTTTTTCAAGAATGTAGTAACACCTCTTGAGTTCCTCTCTATATAGGAATTCATCTTTCCCAAATATTGAAATCAAAGCAACATTGAATGTGTACTGCAAATTACAAAAAAAAAATGTACAGAAAACAAAGTTTAGTAACCGAACTATCCGAATTGCAGCATTCAATAACAGAGGGGAAAAAAAACAGAGGACTCTGTTTTCCCCTGTTCTTTTGGTAAATAGGGAAATTTAAGAACATACTGTCTTCATTTCTTGATAAGTGTTGATCAATCTGCCTTGGAAGGATTCGAGTGACGTTTTCGCGATGGAATCGATGTCTGGGATGATGTTTCTGATCGATTCGGGCTTGAAGGCTCGGAGTACTAATTTCCTCAGCTTGGTATGGTAATCACCTTGGTGAAAGAAAATTGCTTGTTTACCCAACATCCTCTCTTTGCTAGCAGGAAATGTAGGCTTGAACAGGTTGGCCCTTGTGACCAAAACTTGCTTGGCTGCTTCTGGACTTGATATCATTACACAAGGACAACCCAATATGTGAGTCTTGAATATTGAACCATACCTATAAACAAAGAAAGAAAGAAAAAAAAGAACCATTTTTCATTAGCAACTTGAAATCAAGAAAATCAAGAGAAAACTAAAGAAAGCGAATGATTTGTTAAAAAAAATCACTTACTTCTTGATTTTGGAGGCAAAGAAAACATTGGGGTCTTGAGAGTAGAGTTGGAAGGTTTCTCCAATATAAGGCAAACCCAAAGTGCCTGGTGGAAGTGGCAATTTCTTGGCAGCAAAAGCCAAGAACTTGAAGATTGAATGGAGGAGAAGAAGGGAGAAAGAAATGAAAGTAAACAAGCAGAACATAGGAACAAACTCCATGTCTTTTTTTTTTAGGTACCAAAACAATAGGTACTTCAAATGTTGTTTGTTGCTAGTAAGGTGTGTACTAGTTTGATGGTTCAATGAATGAAATAAACCAAGTGCAAAGGGTGTATATATATAGGTAAAGTAGAGGCAAAAAAAAAATTAATCATGGGGGTGGGGTGGGGTGAGGAGGGAAAGGGAGGGTTTGGGTAGGTAGGGTGGGGTAGGGTGGGGTTGTGGGGTCCTTTAACATACAGCTTGAATCAACACACGGAATCTCCCTCCAATATGTTTTGTATATATTACTAAGCAAACAGAAAGAAGAAGAGAGAGGAAAAAGAAAGGGTGTGTTTGGCACGTGCAAGTTTGGATATATGTAAAAGAGTGTGCGAGTGAAGTAGGGTGGATAAGTGGATGGGTGTTTAGAATTTTATTCTGGGTTTAGACTCAATTTGTAATTTTGGTTTTAAAATTTATATTTATAAAATATTTATTAAATATTAAAAAATAAAAAATTAATTTATTTAGGATTAAAATTTTCAGCTAAGTAAATTTTAAATTAAGATCTAAGGGTGAGGTGGGTGGGGCATGGAAGTACAAGTTGGGGGGTAGGGGAGGAGTTGGTTGACTCATAAGACCGGCAGCTTACATATTATGAGAGGAGCAAAGGGGTATAGAGGGGATGAACTTACTATCCGTACCAATCGTATAGGGAATTTAGAACAATGATTAGTAAAGGGAATCAAAGATTTTTTTAATAAATAAAATTAATATTTATTATTTCAAAAAATAAAGATTAAAAGGAAAAATACACTAAAGACTATTTTATATGAGGGAGTTGAACACTCTTTTACCTGAACATAGAAGAGGTGAACAACAAAAAAAAGTAATATTTGCTAAAAGTTATTTAAATGTTTTGCTCTAGATTTAGTTGAGAGTATTTACTCGAGAAAGATTAATGTGGTGTAAGATAAAGTTGAATAGTCAAATGAATGGTGGCAAATTTGTATCGAAGTATATTTTGATCGATTAGCAGTTCAACCGCTCTGTCAGACTATCGAGGGCAACGGGAGATTCGATCTCATAATTTTGCGAGGTTTCATTTAAACGTGAGTTATAAATTTACTTTTTCGTTAATTATTATTAGTTTGTCAAGAAAAATTCTTATATATGAAAAAATCAACTTATTTTTTAACAACTCACTCAAATTGTTCAAGTTTAAACAGGTTGATCTATGACTTATTTTTTAATTTGTGTCAATTGGTTCTCGATGATCCATCAAAATTTTGGGTCAAGCGGACTAAAATAATATAACCAGTGATCAAAATATAATTCAAAATCAATTAACATATAAAATCAAATTTAAGTATTACGAGAATTATGGATGGAAGAATAATTCTAAATTAATTATTTAAAAATACATTAACTTTCAAAATCTTTTCCAAAATAAATTAAGAAAAATAGGGAGTTAAATCATGTTGGATAGATTAAATTCGTTACTTGATCTATTTAATTCAAATAAAATTTTAATATACTAAATTATTATTTATTATTTTGACCCGTTCAAATTTGATGCGTCATAAAACCAGCCTCCTTGATTTCCTAAAATCTTTCTTCTCTCAAATCTTTTTCTTTCCATATATAGAGACTCAAGCAATGAATATTGCATGTATTTTGATTTCTATTTTTACATATATAATATATATTTTATTTTTTATTTTAATATGTTCATTAGAAAATAATCTTATTTTGTTTGTGTTGCCAAAATGTTTAGTTTGAAATGAATCAACGAAATTTGACCTCATATCTCTATTGGTTGATTTGGAACTTGACAAAATCCAATAATATTTTGGTAATTATTTATTTATTGTTACTATAAATAGAGGAATTATCAGATTTTGAATTTCAATACCGTAAAGTCGTAAAGTGACCTCAAGGAGAACTACTTAATACTTAAAAAAATAAAAATATTTTTAATAAATATCTTGAGAAAAAATTATTCAATAGGTTTTTATTTGTTTATTAATTCTATTACATTGTATATGCCACTATTAATATTTAACAAGTCAAATTTGGAATGAACATGGGAACTTTATAACTTTAGCTACTTAACTAAGAATGTCTTTATGATGAAAATTAATGTTCTGAACCAAAAAGTCCTCCAAAGATATTTAGTACAAATAAAATATATATTTACAAAAACAAGTGAATATTTTTATTTTAACTTTTAAGTTTGCCACCCAGTAAAATAAAAAAAATATTGTTCAGTTATTGCCGTTTTTATATAATTCGACAAATAATACAGAAATGTGGGAGATGGAATAAGGTGTGGGATGATGGTGAGGTTGAGGTGTGTTGGAGAGTGAGGAGGAGATCGACAATTAGTGAAGAATGTCACTTATAAAAATTGTCTTTCTCTTTTCTAAAAGCGGAGATAAGCCAAGACTTTGATATATAGTTGCTCGATTGTAATTTTCACGCCTATTGAATTAGAATAAGATTATTTGTGCATGACAGGTATAACCAGAAATAGAGATTGAATCAGTTATTGGATAATAGGGTAGATTTATTGGTAATTAGGGTGCACATTGAACACATGATCTCTAAGTCAAGTCAAGTATTTTATATATATTCTCTAGAATTAGTCTAATATCTAAAACACTCACGCTTTGAAGGGAAACTCAATGGTATATTTGATTAGATATTGAGTCATGTACTAAAAAAATAGATCAATTTGCAGTTGTACTTTTTTTTTCTCATTTCTTTAGTGGTACACCTATAGCGAAATGCTAGATCGGAGTCTCATTGCTACTACTATGACTCATCTCTGCCACCATGAAAGTTATTTTCCTCAATTAAAATTTTTATTTCAAAGAAATCGTTGAAAGAATTTTGACAACAAATATATTAACAATTTTTAAAAAAGCTGAAAAATATTGCCCTCCATATCAAACACAACCCAGTTTGGCATCCAGTAGGCACGGCATGGAGTGGCGCAGTGAGCTTGACCAGAACTTTATATCGGGGCAGGCAGCTGGCGAGCTCAAGTCACCTCTTTAATATTTAGTTTGTTGGCATTACATCATTACAAAATTTAATTTTGATAAATTGATTTTGAGAAAAAATATAAGTATGACCATTTCCAAATTGATCACTTTGCATTTAATTTGATTGAATGATATGGAATATTGATCTAAATTGAACTCAATCTAACTGAGATGAACTTAATATTGAACATACAATAAAACTTTTAGCCTTTCGGGCAAAATAAAATAAAAAATAAAACAACAAAAAAAATAAAATATTTGTTTTTGAATTTAAATTCAATCATTAAATTAATTACCTTTATGTTTTTATTTAAATGTCATTACATTTTGTAACACCCATAAAGTATCTTAGAAAGTAATGAATAATTTTTTTTTAATTTGCGCTAAATTAATTAAAGAAATATAAAATTATAAATAATAATTATTGAATTGATATTTGCTAACATAATTAAAATTAATGAATATTTAATTTTGAAACGATATTCTATTAATCAAATTAAGGCGAGCCAACTCAATCAGACGACTTTTGGTAATTTTGGCCCGGGTTGAGCGGCCAGATCAAATTCTATATCAATTGACTTTTTTCAGGAACCTACATCCAAAATTTGACAGGTCCATATTTCACTTGTGTATTTTCTGTCTTTTGTTATAATAATGTAGTTTTCTTTCCTTTGTCATTTCAATGTAGAATTAGATATTAAAAGGAATATATTTTTGAATAAAGTCTTCGTTAATCAAGTGCTTTGGACAAGCTAAGGATGCTACTTGCCATATATATATATATATACATATTATTATAAATATCTGAACCAATTATTTATTGTTTAAAATTCTTATTTAGACACTCACATTATTCATATATAATATTGACTTAAATTTTAATTCTTTTGTATTTCAACACTAACATATCTTCAAAGAAGGCTATCAATCAACAGTACTTATCAAGTAGTAATTTGTAATTATTTTTTAAATAATTTAGTTGTGTAAATATTTTTATATAATCAGTATTTAGTATCTAAACTCGAATGCAGTAATTTTATTTTCACTTTACTTGATAATGGACTTTGTACATCTTTTAAAATATAATAAATGAAGTATATTTTGGTGGTATAGCTTTTAATAGACTTTAAAAATGTTTGGAATGAGCAATTAATTCTAAGAATAAAAAGAGATTTTGTGTTGTTGTTGTTGATATGTTAAAATGAATAATTTAAATAAAAATTCTATATTTAGTATAGCTTGACAAGTAAGTGAATGTTGAATCATTACTATTCCCTCCTATTTATATTATATGATATTTAGCTTTTACATTTAATTAAATATAAATGTTTTAAGATAATAAAGGTATCAATTGTTTTTTTCAAATTTATTCTTATTTAGATAAGTAAATTTTACGCAACCAAAAATCATACTAAATTGATATTATTTGATTAAGGATAATTTAGTGGAAACACTTCTTAGATTTTAGGGAGTGCAGTGATTTCTTAAGTGGTATGATCAATCTAAAAATAGCAGAGAATATAGTATTGGAATTAGCAAATTCATCTAAAATCGTACTTTCAACCTTGAGCATAAATTTGTGTATAAAAATTTATTAAAATTAAAAACAAATAAATTAATACATACATATATAATTTATCGTTTTTTTTTTTTTGTAACTTTTTATGTTTTAAGAGTTAAATTTATAAAACTTAAATTCTGAAATTGCTTTTACCTTAAAAGTATCATATAATATGAATAGGAGGGAGAACTAATATTGGAAAATCAAGATTATCATGTCATGAATACAAGTGTTTCTTAACTGCTTAATTACTTGTGATTCACCATTTACTTGTAGAATTTCTTTATTTTCAGTCTTATTGCATGGACTTCATGACTCTACAGCTTCTTGTTTCACCTACCTAAACTCTTCTTCTTCTTGTTTTTATTGAACTAAAATCAAAAACTCAAACAATAATAACTAATATATAATAATAATATCATAGGTGGAGTACGGAGTGTAGCGTGAATGCGTATTTTCACGCGCACATGATTTGGTAGAGGGCGGAAAGCTGTTTCCAATAAACGCTACCATTTCAATGAAGAATATCGGAAAAACAAGTATTTAAAGCAAAGACAATAGTGAAAAACCTATTGCTGTGGTAGTCTAGGGTACAGATGTGGGTGCACCGATAAAAGAAAAAAATTAAAAATGTCGTATGTGGGAATTGATCCCTAGTCTCCTAGAAAATAACTCAATATTTATCCAAGAACACCAACTAAATATTCTTGTACCATGAGCGCAGACGGAAAATGTTATATCAAATTTTCCAAAATATATATATAAAATACCTAATTTCTGAAAGACCATAGGTTCCGTGCGGTATAATTTTAATGTAAATTCGCCCTTGGCTGCAAACAATGGAAATGAGGATAGTAACAATAATAAATAATACAAATGGAGCAAGGAAACAATTTGATAGCCAATATTAAAATCGAAGAAATAATGTAGTACGAGTAATAACAACAACAATAATACACGGGAAGGAAACTAGACAAACACTCAACCTCCCAGTATCTTCAGGAGTGCGTATACGCGATGGGTTTGCGAGGTGAATCGCCCATCACCAGTGACCACCTCTCCTCGAGTTTCTTCAACCTATCTTCTGCCTGCAGTGCCGACTTCTGTCTCCTAATACATAGCTATAGCCAACGGCTTTCTCATTTAGACGTTAAATGCATCTTAACTTTTTATTTGTTTTAATAATATACATGACCTTAGCTTTAAATTTGAAAAGCTGTAAATTTTAAATTTTGAATCAGAAACTCTAATTACTGCAACATATTTTCGTGTTAGGTAATAAGTAGAAAATATTACCAAACTAATTTTCAAATAAATCATTTCATCGACTAATTAAAAAGAGAAGTGACATATTTAGCCAGTCGCTCAAAATAATTGCATTCACTAGTCAAAATATTATATATATATATTATCTTATATCAATTTTTTTATATACATCATAAATTATATACATATAGGAAATGCAAAATGGCATCTTCATATTTTTCCATAAAATATTTGACAATATAAAGTGTACTAATTGACAGTAGTTTGTTCACGAGACTTGACAAGTACTGAAACAGTAATTACATGATAAACACGTGCTTGTTACATGCAATGCATCTACATTTCCTTATTTTAGTAAAAAATAAATAAATTATATTATCTATCAAAATAATAGCAAAACTCAAAATTTATGTTGTTAATTCATTACTATTTCTAATTTTACACACCGTTTGTCTCTGAAGACACAAATCTTATACTAACTATTATTATTTTTCAATCTCAGTTTATATGATAATGTTCAAATTTTAATAAAAAATTAAAAAAACTCAAAATTCATAAAAAAAAAAAAACCCCAAAATTTTTTAATTTTTAAATTATAAATTTTTGTATTTGTTGTTTTTTATTTTGAATTTTTTATGTGTTAAATTTTATTTTAAAAAATTACAAAATTCAAAAATAATAAAAAAATTAAAAAAATTAAATTTCAAAAAGTAAACATAAATTAAGATAAGAAAAATAATAGATAGTACCATTTCATGGAGAAATCCAATTAGTACCTTAAGGGAATGTTTGGCTTATAGTCGATCGATCCACATCAGTAAAAGTAAAATTAATTTTGTCGATTAAATGAAAAATTAATTTTTTTCTTTAATTTTAGCTATTCCACTTTCTTAATATTAGTTTTATTTAATCTTTTATGAAATAGATAGTACCATTTCCTTGGAGAAATCCAATTAGTACCTTAAGGGAATGTTTGGCTTATAGTCGATCGATCCACATCAGTAAAAGTAAAATTAATTTTGTCGATTAAATGAAAAATT
The DNA here is from genome assembly GCA_018107945.1 of Datura stramonium. Taxonomy (NCBI): domain Eukaryota; kingdom Viridiplantae; phylum Streptophyta; class Magnoliopsida; order Solanales; family Solanaceae; genus Datura; species Datura stramonium. The sequence goes on from JACEIK010004256.1 coordinate 29,524, forward strand.
AATTTTTTTTTCTTTTTTAATTTAACTATTCCACTTTCTTAATATTAGTTTTATTTAATCTTTTATGAACCACTTCACTATCAAATAAACTCGGAATCAAAAATAAGAAACTAAGTAATGTATACTTATATTATGCAAAAATGTTTGTATTATGTAGATCAAGGGTGAGTAGCTTTAAAAAAAAAAGCTCTTAAAATTATCAATATCCACATAACATTGCTTACATTCATATAATATCGAGAAAATTTTATAAAATAACGTTATTAGCGCTCATCTTTATTAAAAAAAAT